>JAKOGI010002617.1:82500-97186 GCA_029747015.1 Carnegiea gigantea | reverse complement strand
ATATATATATATATATATACTATATATATATATATATATATATATATATATATATATATATATATATATATATATATATATTTATACATATATATATATATATATATATATATATATATATATATATATATATATATATATATATATATATATATATATATATATATATATGTATATGTGTGTATATGTATATATATGTATATTTGCATGTGGATATGTGTGTATATATATGTACATGTATGTATATATGTAAGACCCGCCTTTTTTATTTTAGGTTAACCTAGTTGTCTTCCCTTCTACGTTATAAAATTTGTATTTTTATTTGCTGTACGAGTTAAATTATTATCGATGTGCTTATGTGAACGATAATTTTATTAAAAAGAATTACTATTGTTATTATTGATTTTGTTAACGTTACTTGTTTATAAAATTATTGAATCGATGCTAACCCGAGTTTTTAAAATCGTTTTCATTTTATTTAGTCGATTGCCAAAATTTAAATTAAAATGTTAGTTGTAGGACATTTCAACTCAAGTTTTGTCTAATCGCTAACGAGTTTGGAACCAGAATCTAGCTGAATTGTGTTAATTGAGCAACAAAAAAAAAGGGAAAAAAGAAATTAGATTAAGGGGGGGCTAATTCGGGTGTCTGGACCCGAGACCCGCAACCCACTCCCCTCTCTTTCTAATGCTCGATCGCTCTCTCTCTCTCTCTCTCTCTCTCATCGGCAACTACTGGCCGGCGTCTGGCGTCACCGCCGTCCGCCACGCGTCGCCGGCGAGAGGTGGCATCCACCGGTCCCCTACCTATGCGTTGCCGGCCGCCAACCACCACCGTTCTCCTCCCTTCACTTCTCGCGGCTGAGCAGACCTAGAAACCCATACATTGCTGCCCCAAAATCCACCACCCACGTGCCGAAGTTCGGCCATACTTACCAAAAACGACCCCCATTATAAATTAAGAGGCCGAATTTGATCCAAACCGCACTGAAACTTCATCAAATTGGAAGCTAGAGTTTCAGGTTAGCGAGCAGTCGAGCTAGGGCTCGGGTTCAGCGAATTAGGCGTGCGTTTGGGGCATGAAATTACTCTATTGGGGTTGAATTTAAGTTAGTGCAATGAGTGTTCTTCCCCTCCTAAATTATTATTACGTTCGAAAATGTTTTAGCCTAAACGATGATGCATGTCAGCTTAGGTTTAGTTAATTCCATGGAAACTGTAATGAGAAACTATGCAGGTTAAGTTAGATGGATTACATACCTGAAAGCTTGATTCGAACTGAATTATGCATGTTTAGAATCAATGTTAGCATATTCAGTTCTTACATGCCTGAAAGTTTAATTCGAACTGAGTTATGCACGTTTAGAATCAATTTTAGTATATTCAGTTAACGCATGCCTGAAGGGTTGACTTGAATGGTAACTTCGAGATAGTAAACGAATGCCTAGAATTGTAATATGTTTAAATGACCTGATTAGGTTCGAATGGTAACGTTGATGTGATAAATGAATGCCTAAAGTTGTATTATGCTTAAATGACATAAATAGGTTCGAATAATAACTTCGATATAATAAACGAATATCTTGAAACGCATTATGTTTAAAGGGCCTAAATAGGTTCAAATAGTAGCTTCGATGTAATAAACGTGTTTAGAATCGTATTATGTTTAGATGACTTAATTAGGCTTGAAATGTAATTTCGAAACAATGAATGAACGCCTCGAATCGTTACTTGTCTATTTAGTTGAATTATGCTTGTGAAATAGCTTAGGAAACAACGTTCGAATGACGAAATGAGCATGTTTTACCCCTCAAGTGCAATACCTGAATATAATTGTGTTTCATGCTTAGTTGGTTTAACTTAGCTTACTGAGCATTCGTTTCAGGTTAAGGTCGTATGAATGTCTATATATATGTGTATGTATGGTTATAACCGTTGGTTGCAGCGCACAACTAATTGTTATCTGTTTGGTCGGTAAATTAAGCATTGGTAAGTTATATAAGTTTATATATTGCTTTTCAGTATATCATGATGATTAGAATACTAAATTATGAAATTGAAACCGAGATGGTAGTTGGATCGTTTGAGGTAGAATTATGAGTGGTTCGAGGTCTTGTGGTATGGTGCTTGTGAGGAGGGAGCCTAGGTTATGATTACCGCAATCGTGTAGATTGCGAGGCCGTGTATGGCTCATTGTGTTGTTAAAATGATTATGAAGTGCTTGAATGTATTATGTGCAAATCCCTTCCCTTTATGTTATTAAAATGCATTATGCGTGTGAAGGTGTTGTTTTGAAAAAGGATGTTTCTCGTGTTTCAAAACAATAGTAGCCATGACTATTAGCAATCAATGGCATATTTTAGCTATACGAACTTCGTTTTAGAAGTGAACTCGCTTGAACGGGGGAATCCCTAAAGAGTTTTATGAAGGCGTGGGTTGTATGATAAATGATTTTGCTGTGAGAGACAGCAAAATTATTAACCGTTATGGCCCATACGCTTTAAATTGGCTAAGATAATGTGCTTCGGATAATATGATATGAACGATGTTAGCCTAGGGGATAAGTCCTGGTACTAAGAAACCCTAGAAGACCCTAACGAGGGTAATGTAATGGTCAAATATGTTATATGTAGCCGTCCCGGGAGTAAGAGCTTAAGCGTGAGCGTTAGGTCTCACTATGGGGTTGAGAATAAATCTCACCCAATCAGCACCCTATAATGATCTTATGCCAGAAGTATTTTCCTAATAAGCGAAGAAAAGCAGTCGGCATTACACCATTTCAAGTATTTCAGAAAGAAAGTTTTTATGGGCCATCAAGAGACCAGATGAATGAAATGTGAAAAGCTTATGAGGGTCGTTATATGACTGATACAAAATAAAATCTCTTCTAAAAGAACAAGAACCTCAAGAGGTTAAGAAGAATGTTTTTAAGGAAAGAAAGGAAGTTTTCTATGAATGATTGATGAAATGATTCCTCAGCATAGTTGAATGTGGATTCTAATAACCTGTGGCCTCATCCTTTTTCTACATTAATCCTGTCTGATTAAAAATGCATGAATTGAGTAAGAAAGCTTCTAGCATGTTAAAAGTTCTATGAATGAAGGCATTTCTCCTGAATGAATGAATGTTTGACATGTGAATAGCCTACGAGTGTGTCACATAGGTTAATATGATGATTGGTAATACATAAATGCTTGATATGTGGTTAATATGAGTAGTATTGCCTGTAAATGGTTTTGTTTTAAGAAGTGGAGGAACACTCACTGGGCATGTGGTGGCTCACTCCATTTCCTTTCCCCTTTTTCCGCCAGGTTTTCTTTATGGCAAGTAGAAGTCAATCATTTATGCTAAGATGGAGTTCATCCTTGCTTGAAAGGCATCGGGTGTGTTTGTGTTGAATTGGCCTTACATGTTAAGCAAAATAGTGTTATGTACTACTTAAGTTGTAATTGTTTGTAAACTAGGCACTCATGTAATGCATATTATTTATGAGTCGCTCTGTATGGCCATATGAGCTAACCATCTAGTTAGTTAGATGTCTTCTTGGTTAACATTAGTTATGTTTTGGGATGTAAACCCCAATACTCTGGTTGTGTGAACCGTTGAGTTGTATCTTTCATTTCCTCTTTATTAATGAACTATTCTGTTTGGTGCACTCCAAGCGAGTGGCTTGTTGAGTTATGAACTCCGGCGTGTAGCCGTTGAGCTTCTTTTAAATGTTTACGCTTCCATTGATTTGTAGGGGTTTATTGTAAGGCTTTTAGCCTAGAAACGGCCAGTTTTTAGGGGAAACTCTATCCGTTTCGCCCTAGAATTTAAGTAAGAAGTTAAGAAAATGTAACGCTCCTAGCCTTAGGGGCTGCGGGTGTTACAATTGATAGTATCAGAGCAAGATCCTATGACCATAGGCTGCGACTTGAGTCTTGCATCTCATATAGTTGCCTAGGAATGCGTTCACGATGACGTGATACATGCCTGCCTTGTGTGCCAATGTGAGTTTTTTGTGAATGTTAGCGCATTTACCTAGTTAGGTGCGGCTTGAGTGAGCTGATTGGCTGGGTGAGAGAACCATTTGCTAAGGTGTAGGCCGAGCGGCTCATATCCTCATGGGTAAGTTAAGTGTTAGCTCAATCAAGTTGTTTCGCTTATATGCCTTAGTGATTTTAATCGAAGGTTTAAAGAACACATGATTTGAATTCAAATGATTGGAAAAGCCTTAACTCTAAACTCATCTTTGCCCCTGAAGTACGATTTGCTCCTCGGGCCCCATAATGGAGTGAGTAGACGTACTCGAAGATTGGTACAGAGAGAGCTAGAAGCAGTTAACCATCCTTTTATTAAAAACAGAGAGACTCGAAATAGATAAGCTATTTTTCATCCTTTGAAACTCAAGATTTTGAAATGTTAATGTCGTCTTGACTGTCAAACCAAGTTTATCTTACACCGAAGGATTAGCTTTCTATTAGTGATGATAAGGGAGTTTATACTCACAAGTACGTGCCCTTATGTGTATCAAATGTTACTTGTAAATAAGTATGTGCTAAGATATGTACGTCGATAGAATCCTTCGTAATGGGCTAGGAAAGGAATGATGGGAAATTAGTTGCTATGATTGATAATCCTACTAAATGGTACCTTGCTGTTGTGAATTTTGAATTGCCTGAGTGAAATTAGGGCATATTTTCGTATGCATGCTTTAAAAACTAAATGCTAGTGGTAGGATCTCGTTAAACATTGCGTAACTGTACCTACTATTCCCCCTTCTTGCCATTGTTGCCTAAGCCATGCATTACTTGCATTCTATTATACGGATTGTTATTCATGAATGGGGTGACGATGTTTGGCTCGAACGAACCCTAATACACCCAAAAAGCAAAAGGGAGGAATAACCTAGCAGACTTTGGAATTGTACATGGTAAATGATCCTTGCTAAGGTAAGCGACCTACAGTGAGATACCGATGATCACCTGTGGGATGGGTGTACCTCATAAGACCTCAACGCGTACCTATAAGACCAGTAATGTCAACCATACTCAAACAACCCTAGCAGCTGGACACCGATCCTTCCTAAATTGGACGGTGTTTAGGGCAAGCCATTGACCACAGGTTGCAAAGAGGGATTGTACGCGTATATACAATTCTAGGTGTTCTTTCTATGTGACAACCCCGTGAGTCTGCATGTCTTAAGGATTTCTTATGACGCCAAGTGATGCTGTGTGATGTCTCTATTGCCTTACTATGAAATGAAAACCCCCTGGTTAAGTAACTCAATTTTGAAATGCTTTGATTTTGTATGCTAGTGAATGAGCTTGACTTGAGTCGGATTGGTATGTGACTTGATTATTCAGATTATCTAAGTTTGGTGATTCATGACATGGCACAACCTCTAACTTGTTGCTTGCATTTCGTGAATTCTATGATTCCACGTAATAACTAAATAACTGCATACACACATATGAAAGCATGACGAGACGACTTTAGAAACCTGTAATCACATCATCATGCATGTTGCATAGTCACGTCACTGTTCAATGTAGGCTTCCTTCTCTTACACTATCCATAATACCTCTGCATTTCCCTTTTCAGCTAAGCATGGTACTAGATCCTTTTGCGTGTCATGAGCTACTATAATTTCTGTCCCAGCTGTTAAAGGGCTTTGCAGTGTATGTCTTGGTGTAAAGCCAAAGTCAAACTTGTACTAACCAACCTTATCTCATGCCTCATTTAGTTGCTACTATTTCCTATAGCTATGTTTTGTCGCTCACTAAAAGTCATATATCGATCTTATTGTCTAATGCGCCTATTGTTGTCGTGGAGCCCTGGCATGCAACCAAGGTCAAGCTGGTGCTAAACCAAATCTTTCGCTGATTAATTAATCTCGGATGTCGGTAACTAATACACTGCAAAGGAAAACTAACAGCTGGCGAGTACATTAAATCCATGTGCCTGCAAAGTGCTGAACTGTTTGTTGCATTTCTGAACCATAGGGTAAAGGATCTCATGAGTGGTGCTTAACGACTTCATAAATGAGGGCTTATAAACCTTTTGATCATGTTCTTGGTTTCTGCTGTTTTGGATTATCAATAGTTACATGAATTATGTAAGGCGAGTAAAAAGGAAGAAGCATTGACAATTTGGCATTACAATTCATATGCATTAATTGGATGATTTTGTTTTTATTTTCTTCAACCTAGATAAAAGTGCAGTATGTAGGAAGATTCTCATCAGCAAATCAGTGTACGAGATTATCGAGCTTAATCAGAGACCTATTGTTATTTTATGTTTGAAATCACAATGAGAACATATATTGTAATTAACAGCTTTAACACTGAGTATGAATGCATTTATAGTTCAAACCTTATCACTACTGTGCCTCTGTGTGCCTGGTAGGGGTGAGAAAAAAAAAACCGAAATCGAAAACTGAACCGAAAAACCAAAAAAACCGAACCGAAAAACAGGTTAACCGGATTGAATTTTTTGAAATTTTCGGTTCGGTTAACCAAACCGAATTTTTTTCCCGGTTCACGATTCGGTTTTGGTTCAGGGGTAGTTTTTTTCGGTTAACCGCGGTTAACCGAACCGAACCGAATTTTTTTTTTTTAATTGGCAGCAAAGTGAACTGAGCAAACTGCAGTAAAAAAACCCTAAGTCCCTGACTCAGGATTCTCGATCTCGGTCTCGCACTCCTCTCACTCTTTCAGGCTCTCCTCTCCCCACTAGTTCACAACTTCGCATAATCGCATAATCGCCTCCTCCTCTCACTCTCTCGGTCATCGTCGGTCATCCCACCGGCCACCTGTCTGACCGGCGACAGCAGCACAGCCCCACACGCCACACACCGGCCTCCGTTTCTCTCTCCCTGCTCTGTTACGCTTGCGTCTTGTTCTTGGTCAAGTCTTGGTCGCCGGATTCTGGAATCTGTTCGCATAGCCACCGTTTCTCGAGTCTTTGTCGTCAGAATCTGCTCGTGCTCGCCGTGGTTTGCTCGTCGGATTCTGCTTAGTGAGTATAATAGTTTAGCTTTGTTGTTTATGTGAATTACTTGGTACTTACAGTTAACAGTTCTCTCACTTCTCTGGAAATTAATGTTGATGGCATGCTCGAAGAAGTTGATTTGTGTAAATTTCAGATCTGTGAAAATTATTGTTCAATCATGGCCAAGTAAAACCGGTTGGTGAATGTCGACTGATGGACTCTTCTTTGAGTTTTCTATATGTTTGTTCAGTGTTTGTTGAAATTGCTAGTTGCTAGTTGTCACCGTTTTCAGTGATTCACTTTTCAGTTTGTCATGGCAAGCTTTGAATAAATGAAGTTTTAGGTTAAAAGTGTTGAATACATCTCTTCATTCTCTTGTTTATTACTTAATTTGTAATGAGTCATGACTGTTGTTTTACATATTTGTATACTTATTGTCTTGTTGATAGAAAGCTAAATTAAATCATGTAGGTGTTGCAAATTGACTATCGTTTCATTATTTCTTTGAACCCACTTGCTCCATTTGACTTACTCGTTTGTTTGTAGAATACAATGTTTTCGAGTTCAAGCAATGATACGACCAATACAAATGCTTCTATGAACATAATTATCGATGATGATGATGCCGACGATATAGAGGAAGTGGCACCAATAAAGACCAAAAAAAGGTCATTGAAGGAGGCAAATTCTACTAGAAGTAAGGCAAGCAAGCCACCTATACCCAATGTGAGTACTTCATCCACTTCTGGAAAAAAGAGAAAGTCCATATATTGGAAGCATTATGATGAAACCAATGTTGAAGGAGAGATTCAATGCAAATATTGTGAACAATTGCTTCATGTTTGTTCTAAAAATGGGACAAGTGTTATGAAAAATCATTTACAGAGATGCAAGAAATATCCTGCTAATGTGGATCAAAAACAAAAATTGCTTAGTTTTCAAACAAAAAGAGTTGTTAATAAAGATGGGTCTATTGAGCATGTGAATGTTCCTTCTTGTTGGCAATTTGATCCAGAATTTAGTAAGAAAGAGCTTGTTAAGATGATTATCGTAGATGAGTTGTCTTTCATGTTTGTTGAATGTGAGGGATTTCGTGGTTTTTGCAAGAGTTTGCATCCAAATTTTGTTCCCCCTTCAAGACACATAATAGCTAGAGATTGTTATGCTCTTTTCATTGATGAAAGAAGGAAATTAAAGGGTTTCTTTGAGAAGTTGCCTTCAAGAGTGCGTTTAACCACTGATACTTGGACTTCAGGGTAAAATTTGAGTTATATGTGTCTCACTGCACATTTTATTGATGATGATTGGAATTTGCATAAAAGAATAATCAATTTTTATCCTATTAGTGGCCACTATGGTGAACTTATTGGGAGAGCAGTTGAGAAGTGTTTAATTGAATGGAATTTGAAAAATGTTTTGACTGTGACAGTTGATAATGCAAGTTCAAATGATGTTCCTATTCAATATTTGAAAAGAAGATTAAATCATTGCGGAACTACTGTCTTGGATGGTAATTATTTACATATGAGATGTGTGGCGCACATTTTGAATCTTGTTGTGAAAGATGGATTAAAGGATCTCGATCAATCTATTGTCAAAATTCATTTGGCTGTAAGATTTGTGAGGTCTTCACCTGCAAGGTTAGAAAAGTTTAAGGCTTGTGTGGAAGAGGAAGGCATCAATGAAAAAGGTCTTATTTGTTTAGATGTTGATACAAGATGGAACTCTACTTTTTTGATGCTTGAATGTGCTTTGAAATTTAGAAAGGCATTTAGTAATTTGGAGTCAAAAGGTGGTCTTTACATTAGAGAAATGAGAAAGCATGGTGGTCCACGTAATAATGATGATTGGAAGAAAGATGGTGCATTGTTGCCCTTTTTGAGAATTTTTTATGACACAACTTTGAAGTTGTCTGGGTCTCTTTATATGACGGGTAATTCTTATGTACCCCAAATAAATGGAGTTGGCTACTTGATATCGGGTTATTGTAACAATGTGGATGAGAGCATTAGGAATATGGCATATCAAATGAAAGCCAAATATGACAAGTATTGGGCAAATATTGATAATATCAATGTCTTGTTGTTCATTGCTTTAGTCCTTGACCCAAGATACAAATTGGATTACGTTGAATGGGTGATAAGGACTAACTATGATGATGAAAGTGCTAATATGTTGTTTCATAAAGTCAAGTACACTTTAAGATCTTTGTTTGATTACTACTCATCTAGTGTTCCTCCACCAAAGCGAAAAATGGAAGCATCAAGTAGTGTCACTCCTTCTACTGCTTCTTGTGATGTGGGCTCAAATGATGAACAAAGGATGGATGTCAATCAACTTATGAGCATGAGATATAAGAAAGAGAAGGGAACGCTGGAAAGTGAAAAGAAAAGTGAGTTAGACAAGTATTTAAGTGACGATTGTGAAGAGGGAAATGATGATGTATTTGAAATTTTACAATTTTGGAAGGATCAACAAAAGAGATACCCTATTCTAGCCAAAATGACTCGGGATTTGCTTACTATGTTGGTTTCTACTGTGGCTTCTGAGTCCGCTTTTAGCACGGGTGGTCGTGTTCTTCATTCTTTCTGCACTTCCTTGACCCCTAGAATGGTGGAAGCTCTCATTTGTTGTCAAGATTGGTTAAGAAGGTCGCATGGTCCTCTTATAATAGAAGATACCTTTCTTGAGATGGAGGAATTGGAGAAAAGTGAGTTTTCTTATTCTTATTTATTGTTTATGTTCATTTTTGTTATTATTTTTACAACTTTTGATAGTATATGTATAATCAAAATTTTATTTTACATGATTTTCATTGTTAGGTATTAAAGACTTGGCTTTGGAGCAACCCACAATTATAATCGACGAGTCTATTGATGCTTCTTCAAGTGATCTATGAAGTGGAGCATTGGAGCTCTCAACTTTCGTGTGATGCAAACTTTAATTTGTAGTTTTTATTGGAAATATTTGTAATATTTGTTGTAACTTTTAATTACTTATGTATGGTTTGTAAGTTGTAACAGTAACTAATCCCCCCATCCCTTCCCCTACCCCTTAAGTGTTAGAATTTTGATATTTGAACTTTGAACTTTGAAGGTAAACAAAACAAAGCAAAAAGTTGCTACTGGTAACAAAGGCCATGAACATTGAACAATATAATAACTAGAATAGGAGATTCATAGAAACCTCTCCCCCCTCCCCCCAAATGTAAATTTAGGTGCATGGAGGTCCGGTTAACCGAAAACCGAACCGAAATTTCGGTTAACCAAACTGAAATTCCGGTTAACCGGATATTTCGGTTCGGTTTATGGTTCGACTTTTTGTCGAACCGGTTTTTTCGGTTAACCGGTAATTTCGGTTCGGTTCACGGTTCGCAGTTTTCCCGAACCGAAAAACCAGTTAACCGGTTTTCGGTTAACCGAAACTCCGGTTAACCGACTTTGAGCACCCCTAGTGCCTGGTTGCTTACCATGCCATGCTATATGTGCGCATGGCTGGGCTGCTTTTAGTTTTTCATTTCTGCCATGTGCTCGTCCTACTTACCAGGATAAGGCTTGATTCTTTGTTTCTGTCGTCATTTACAAATGTTTTCTCCTTGCATCCTAAACGTTTCTCATCCAGTGAGTCTTACTAAGGTTCTTGTATTCTGTAAAATATGAATCTAGAATTGATGTAAGAACATAGGAATGTCAGTCATATATGCTTTCATTTTGTGAATTACTTGCCCTATGTTCCTTAGCCGGTTTCTAACTCTTAGGCTTAAGAACGCTGAATTGCTGATACTATGGAATCCTAAGTGATGCTATTACACTTAAATGGTGCTATGTGACGCTATTATGCTTAAATGATGCTATGTGGTGCTATGTGACATTTTTATTATAGTAAATGTGTTATATAGGAGCCTCCATGTTAATCATTGTGATCCCAAAAGTGACTTGAATTCATGTTTTAGAATGAGACTACTGGTATATGACCTTAAGATGTTATTGTCCCGGTTGCCATACCTTTACCCACTTATAGGGGCATATGCATAGAGTTGTTGCTTGCCATGTGAACTGAGTCTAGATTATCGAAAATCTATGATACATTTTCAAAACAAACTCAATATAGTTGTCATTGCCAACTCATTTGCCCTTCTTCAATGCGATTTGCCCTCGGCGCCTAAATAGAGTGAGTATACGTTGAAGAGGATTGGCGAGGAAGAGACTGGATATCATAAGCCTTTTTCTTTCGATTTAAAAGAAATAGTGATTACAAAATGAAACCCTTTGGAAACCTATCGCGTAGATCATAGTTGTGTGCGTACATTCTAAGAAAGACCGAACTTAGGTTTAGAATTTCGAGGACGAAATTCTTTTAAGGGGAAAGAATGTAAGACCCGCCTTCTTTATTTTAGGCTAACCTGCCTATCTTACCTTCTACGTTATAAAATTCATATTTTTATTAACTATACGAGTTAAATCATTATCGATGTACTTATGTAAACGATAATTTTATTAAAAAGAATTATTATTGTTATTATTGATTTTATTGAAGTTACTTATTTATAAAATTATTAAATTGATACTAACCCTAGTTTTTAAAATCGTTTCCATTTTATTTAGTCGATTCCCGAAGTTTAAATTAAAATGTTAGTTGTAGGACATTTCAACTCGAGTTTTGTCTAATCGCTAACGAGTTCGGGACCAGAACTTAGCTGAATTGTGTTAATTGAGCAACAAAAAGAAGGGAAAAAGAAACTAGATTAAGGGGGCCTAATTGGGGCGCCTGGACGCAAGACCCCCGACCCACCTCTCTCTCTCTCTCTCTCTCTCTCTCTCTCTCACCAGCAACTACTGGCCGGCGTCTGGCGTCACCGCCGTCCGCCACGCGTCGCCGGCGTGAGGAGGCATCCACCAGTCCCTTGCCCGTGCGTCGCCAACCGCGGACCGTCACCGTTCTCCTCCCTCTACTTCTCGCGGCTGAACAGACCCAAAAATCCACATGTCGCCGCCCCGAAATCCACCACCCACGTGCCGGAATCTGGTCATACTCACCAAAAACGACCCCCATTATAAATTAAGAGGTCGAATTTGACCCAAACCGCACTGAAACTTCATCAAATTGGAAGCTAGGGTTTCGGATTAGTGAGCAGTCGAGCTAGGGTTCAGGTTCAGCAAATTGGGCGTGCGTTTGAGGCGTGAAATTACTGTATTGGGGTTGAATTTAAGTTAGTCCAAGTGAGTGTTCTTCCCCTCCTAAATTATTATCACGTTCGAAAATGTTTTAGCCTAAACGATGATGCATGTTCGCTTAGGTTTAGTTAATTCCATAGAAACTGTAATGAGAAACTATGTAGGTTAAGTTAGATAGATTACATGCCTGAAAGCTTAATTCGAACTGAATTATGCATGTTTAGAATCAATGTTAGCATATTCAGTTCCTACATGCCTGAAAGTTTAATTTGAACTGAGTTATGCATGTTTAGAATCAATTTTAGTATATTCAGTTAGCGCATGCCTGAAGGGTTGACTTGAATGGTAACTTCGAGATAGTAAACGAATGCCTAGAATTGTAATATGTTTAAATGACCTAATTAGGTTCGAATGGTAACTTCGATATGATAAATGAATGCCTAAAGTCGTATTATGCTTAAATGACATAAATAGGTAACTTCGATATAATAAACGAGTATCTTGAAATGCATTATGTTTATAGGGCCTAAATAGGTTCAAATAGTAGCTTCAATGTAATAAACGAATGTTTAGAAACGTATTATATTTAGATGACTTAATTAGGCTTGAAATATAACTTTGAAACAATGAATGAACGCTTCGAATTGTTACTTGTCTATTTAGTTGAATAATGCTCGTGAAATAGCTTAGGAAACAACGTTCGAATGACGAAATGAGCATGTTTTACCCCTTAACTGCAATACCTGAATATAATTATGTTTCATGCTTAGTTGGCTTAACTTAACTTACTAAGCATTCATTTCAATTTAAGGTCGTATGAATGTGTGTGTGTATATATATATATATATATATATATATATATATATATATATATATATATATATATATATATATATTATATATATATATATATATATATATATATATATATATATATATATATATATGTTGCAGCGCACAACTAATTGTTATCTGTTTGTTCGGTAAGTTAAACATTGGTGAGTTACGTAAGTTTATATATCGCTTTTTAGTATATGATGATGATTAGAATACTAAATTGTGAAATTAAAACCGAAATGGTAGTTGGATGGTTTGAGGTAGAACTATGAGTGGTTCGAGGTCTTGTGGTACGGTGCTTGTGAGGAGGGAGCCTAGGTTGTGATTACCGCAATTGTGTGAATTGCGAGGCCGTGTGTGGCTCATTGTGTTGTTGAAATGATTATGAAGTGCTTGAATGTATTATATTCAAATCCCTTCCCTTTATGTTATTAAGATGTATTATGCGTGTGAAGGTGTTGTTTTAAAAAAGGATATTTCTCGTATTTCAAAATAATAGTAGCCATGACTATTGACAATCAATGGCATATTTTAGCTATACGAACTTCATTTTGGGAGTGAACTCGCTTGAACAGGGGAATCCCTAAAAAGTTTTACAAAGGCGTGAGTTGTATGATAAATGATTTCGCTATGAGAGGCAGCAAAATTATTACCCGTTATGGCCCATACGCTTTAAATTGGCTAAGATAATGTACTTCGGACAATATGATATGAATGATGTTCGCTTAGGGGATAAGTCCTGGTACTAGGAAACCCTAGAAGACCCTGACGAGGGTAATGTAATGGTCCGATATGTTATATGTAGCCGTCCCGGGAGTAAGAGCTTAAGTGTGAGCGTTAGGTCTCACTCTCAGGTTGAGAATAGATCTCACCCAATCAGCACCCTATAATGATCTTATGTCATAAGTATTTTCTTAATAAGCAAAGAAAAGCAGTCGGCATTGCACTATTTCATGTATTTCAGAAAGAAAGTTTTTATGGGCCATCAGGAGGCCAGATCAATGAAATGTGAAAAGCTTATAAGGGTCGCTATATGAACGATACAAAATGAAATCTCTTTTAAAAGAACAAGAACCTCAAGAGGTTAAGAAGAATGTTTTCAAGGAAAGAAAGGAAGTTTTATATGAATGATTGATGAAATGATTCCTCACCATAGTTGAATGCGGATTCTAACAACCTGTGGCCTTATCCTTTTTCTAGATTAATCTTGTCTGATTAAAAATACATGAATTGAGTAAGAAAGCTTCTAGCATGTTAAAAGTTCTATGAATGAAGGCATTTCTCTTGAATGAATGAATGTTTGACATGTGAATAGCCTACGAGTGTGCCACATAGCTTAATATGATGATTGGTCATGCATAAATGCTTGATACGTGATTAGTATGAGTAGTATTGCCTGTAAATGGTTTTGTTTTAAGGAGTGGAGGAACACTCATTGGGCATGTGGTGGCTCACTCCATTTCCTTTCCCCTTTTTCCCCCAGGTTTTCTTTATGGCAAGTAGAAGTCAATCATTTATGCCAAGATGGAGTTCATCCTTGCTTGAGAGGCGTCGAGTGTGTTCGTGCTGAATTGGCCTTACATGTTAAACAAAAGAGTGCTATGTACTACTTAAGTTGTAATTGTTTGTAAACTAGGCACTCTATCTTATGTAATGCATATTGTTTATGAGTCGCTCTGTATGGCCATATGAGCCAACCAT
>JAKOGI010002617.1:30000-80000 GCA_029747015.1 Carnegiea gigantea | reverse complement strand
TTTTTTTTTTTAGGTGCTACTTTGGTGCTTCTATGAGAGATTTATGCATTTCTAACCGCTTGGTTTTTGTCATCTAAACTTTAATAAACAAAATTTGCAATTTTCTTGCTTGATTGCCTTAACCCCCCTTTTTATATACATGATCATCATGTAAATTTACGCCACATTGCTAGCTCTTCGTTCGTTGGAACATGCAATAATTCCTTATGGTTAACATTTGAATGTGTAACACTTTAGGTACATCAACAGGTTAACCTTGAATCCTCTTAAGGTGAACTTCCCAAAGGCAAAAATTTCCTAGAAGGTGAATTTTGACTTAATATTAGTTAACCTTTGAATGTCTAACCCTTTTGGATACATCAACAGGTTAACGCTGAATCCTCATAAGGTGAACTTCGAAAGGCGAAAATTCTCCACAAGGTAAATTTTAACTTAATATCAGTTAACATTTGAATGTCTAACCCTTTTGGGTACATCAACAGGTTAACGCTGAATCCTCATAAGGTGAACTTCGAAAGGCGAAAATTCTCCACAAGGTAAATTTTAACTTAATATCAGTTAACATTTGAATGTCTAACCCTTTTGGGTACATCAACAGGTTAACGCTGAATCCTCATAAGGTGAACTTCGAAAGGCGAAAATTCTCCACAAGGTAAATTTTAACTTAATATCAGTTAACATTTAAATGTCTAACCCTTTTGGGTACATCAACGAGTTAACTTGAAATTCCCTCAAGGCGAACTCTCCAAAAAGGCGAGCATTGATTTAATGTTGGTTAACCTTTGAATGTTTAACCCTTTTGGCTGCATCAATGAGTTAACCTTGAGTTTTCCTAATAAGAACTTCTTCGAAGGTGAACTTCCTCGGAAGCGAAAATTCTCCATAAGGTGAATTTTATCTTAATGTCAGTTAATCTTTGAATGTTTAATCCTTTTGGGTACATCAACGGATTAACTTTGAATCCTCCTAAAGCAAACTTCCAAAGGCGAAAATTGTCCTGAGGTGAATTTGATTTAATTATCGGTTAACCTGTGAATGTATAACCCTTTCAATTTCCTCCTAAGGCGAACTTCCAAAGGTGAAAATTCTCCAGATACAAATTTGATTTAATTATCAGTTAGCCTTTGAATGTATAACTCTTAGGTACATCAACGAGTTAACCTTGAATTTTCCTCAGGCGAACATTCCCAAAGATGAAATTTCTCCAGAGGTAAATTTTGACTTAATTATCGATTAACCTTTGAATGTATAACCCTTTGGATATATCAACAGTTAACCTATTTACTGAAGAGCCCTTGCTTCCATTTGTTCCTGTCTTTTTTTCGTGCTCTAGTGCCTCTATGTCCGAGATTTCTTTTTTTCCACATTTGATTATTGAATTGCTATGACTGCCTAATTAACAAGGCCTACAACTCTGTTTTCTTTATTTTTGCTATTGCTACAGGGTCTATTCGAAATGGTTACTTTCATGGATAAAACCAGTAGCGATCGGTGCTAACTACGCATCCGACTAAGTGAAAATGACGTAGTTGGGGAAGAGATAAAGTTGCCTATTCACAGTTCTATAACGTCTTTGTACAAGCTCGACTGCGTTGGAGTTCCTCCATGCCATCCTTGGTGGTCTAAGGAGAATTTGAAGACATGCGAAATATTTTTGCTGTCTAGTCACATTAAAGTAAAAGGGAATCTTCCATCTTACCAATTGTTACGTCATGACGTAGAGTCCAGGCATAAATCATAGGCTAGGTTATCGTTGCATGGGGAGTTTTCTTACAAGCGCTTTATTAGCAGTGGTTAGAAGATATCCTCATTCATTGTAAAGATAAACTCACAACCTTTCATCTTTTTGATGCTTTGTATGCTTCACTCTTCCTTTATGATCGGTGTTCGAACCTCATCCGAGCAATGTGTGAGTAACATTGTCCAAAAACGAACACCTTGCGTGCTTCTAAAGGTGAGGTATCCCTATCTATCTTTGATATCCACAGTTTCCTCAGGCACTTTCAGGGCGTCTCTATAATGAAGTTGTTTCTACCTAATAGGAACTCATAATATGCTTCCTCTGAGTTGCACTTATCTATTCACTACTTACCACAAACTTATCAAGATTGCAAGGGCAAGCCAACCATAGAGTAATGCATTGCCTTCTGGTTTCAAGGAACCAACAAGTACCATGTTTTCAGGAAGTCTAATCAGGAAAACTAAACCCCTCACATAATAATATTGTCCTCTATTATCGATCTAGG
Organism: Carnegiea gigantea; assembly: GCA_029747015.1. Taxonomy (NCBI): domain Eukaryota; kingdom Viridiplantae; phylum Streptophyta; class Magnoliopsida; order Caryophyllales; family Cactaceae; genus Carnegiea; species Carnegiea gigantea. The sequence continues at coordinate 77,754 of JAKOGI010002617.1, read as the reverse complement.
AGCCCGTGGGTAGGGTGATTTCCAGGTCATTTTCGATGAGCTGAGAATGGCTAAAAGCCAACGTACCAAGGCCTTTCTAGCTACATTTTTCTCCTGTTGGTTATGCACATTTATCTAGTAAATAGGGATGCTAGTTGCATACGCCTTGGCACTTTCAGCATCGCATCATTCACAGCATCGCACGTAGGGTATTGCCCCCCTATGGCAATCTTTGCGAGTATCTACAAGGGACTCAATGAGATTTCTCATTTTTCACATCTTGGTAGAGATGGGGGGCCATTTTCCTGCCCATTTTCGTTATACTTGGCTAGCCAAAAACTTTGATGCATACAAGCTACCTGGTGAGGCTTCCTCCAATCTAGGCATGGTGAAGTTTAGTGGCCTTAGTTAAGCCAAGTCATTTCAACTCGAAGAGGCCCGAGAACTCATTAGGTCTAGGAGAGTCTTTCACTGGCATTCATCCATCATTAACTAACTTAAGGAGACTCTCTTGGATGACAGCAAGCTATCAAGAGCTGACTTTACTTATTTTGTCAGCATTCGTTCGAGTTTTGTCTCTTACCGCTATAAGGATAACCTCATCATGGAGCACTATTACCTTGATCGACTCAGTAGACAATTCGGTTTCCATCGGGATGTTTCTGCTGATCTAGACTTTGATAATCGTCTTGATCCGGAAATAATGCTTTGCTGTCACCACATGCTCACACGCTGTGGAACAGGGTCTCAAGTATTACTTCCTGGGTGATGCAATTTACTCAAGAGAAATATCACTCGTGCATTTGTGAATGGTGATCTAAGATGTTCATTTCGTTGACTTGCAGTCCACATGCTAGTGACTCCAAGAGGAAATGAAGTGATTTATTTGACACAAACATTTCAAAGGATGAAGGCAAACTTGGTTCTAAGCCCCAATTGAAGATTGCTCGTTCTGGGAAGCCCTTAGAACCTTTTATTCTGCTGATGGAGGATGGTTCTTCTCCTGTCAAGATTCCAGGAATAGATGTTGTCATCTCACTACCACCTATCCCTGCAATCCTTATTCAAAGCATTACGTCGTTATCACAGGTAATAAATGAGATTAAAGAACATTTCAAATCTTTCACCTGTTGAGATATGTAGATAAAAGTCTAAATCTATGATTAATCCTACTATTAATAAACAGGACAAGCTACTCATCGGAGTTTGTGAGCCAAGTATCAAAAAGGTAATCGAGTTTCCCCAAAAGGCACTAAGAATATCATGGAAATCCTTGATGCTGAACCTAACCCTACCGAATGCATGGTACTCCCTTCTTTTCCCTCTTTTTTTAATTTTTTTAAAAAAAAATACACTTTCGTTTCAAATGCCTATCTCACTTTTGTCTTTGCATGCATTTTTTTAATAGGGAGAAGGCGACGATCTGGATGTCAAGGAGGAATTGGCATACGTTCTTCTCCGAAGTCAATGCTTTCGATCGATTGGATGAATACCATCATTTGGTAAAGATTTATTTGATAATGGATCAAGATTAGATGGCTTAAAAGGCGTTTGTTCCCCGAACAATGAAGAGATCGAGTCCATTAATAGGGCCCATTCTCCTTCACTAGTGCCCCACCCGCGACGTCCTTTGAGAGCTCCACAAGGGGGAATTTCCATCTTTAACACTGATGCTATTATAAAAGAGGTAGATAAGAATGCTGCACGAGTGTTTGGAAAAGCCATACTTGACAAGGTGTCTCACACCCCTTTTGATGGACTTCCTTCTCTTGAAGGTAATTTTGACAGCCTTTAGGCCACCTTCCTTCAATGAGGTGTTGACGCCACTCCTTCAGAGAGTAAGGTTGAAGGGTTGATCAAGCAAGCATTTGACTTCAAGGACCTGGAATAGAGTTACACCGGTCAAACATCTGCTAAAGAACAAGATAGTTGTCGCATGGAGGTGCAAGGTAAGCTTGATAAGGCCTCCCGTTGGCTTAACACAGAAGGCGCTCATTATGAAGCAAAGGTGGCTGTATTGAAGCAGGTTAAATCGAGGCGTGAGGAGCAGCTGAAAGAACTTCAATTTTTGGAAGATCAAAAGAAGGATATTGGTTCTCAGGTAGCGGCCAACGAGCATTTGCTTCAGGAAACTGAGCTGGAAGTTAATGACTTCCAAGGTTAGATTGACATAATTAATGCCACTGAAGTGATGGATGCAGCCACAAAAACTAGTTTAGAGAAGACTGAAGCCTACATAAAGGAGTCTTTCAAAGATTTGAAGAACTTCCAATGGAATCCATAGTTAACTCTCTTTTTTTTTTTTTTGAGATGGACTTGCAATGCACTTTACACTTTTGTGATGTAAGCTTGATATCTATTGAATAAAGCTCAGATGAAAATTTTCTTTTATTCATCGTTGCACATGTGTCTTGGTTGATTTCCCTTGTGATTTGGATTCCACCATTATCAACTTTATCACAACAAATGAATTTATACCAAGCCAAATCTCTATATTTCTCCTTTAAACTCACAAGTTATACAAAACCCGCAATTAGATGAACCTATAACTAGACTAAATAAACTTCTTTATTTAGCATCACAAACTTCTCTTTTTTCTTTTTTCTTTTTTTTGATGATGATGACTGCACTTGGCTATATACCAAAGTTGCCTACGTACCTAAAGGGAACCCTAAACCATCAAGTCATACATAGTTCAAACAACAAGATATATTTTTTTAACCGTTCATAGTTTATACTCTTGCAGACCAAGAGTAGTACAATGGAGTTTGACTTGAAAGAATGAACAGTTTAGGCTCATGTTTAGGAACTTACATGTATAATACATTAAGAATAGAAAAATTTTAGGAACTTGCCATTTATTGGCCCAACTCGCACTCCGTCTGTACCAATAATTCTATAGGCATCGTTAGTGTAGACTTCTGGAATCATATAAGGGCCATCCCATATGGAAGTGAACTTGCTTCCAGTCTAATGTGGAATAATGATTAGTCTTCTTAGTGCGAGTACCTGATCTCTAGCCTGAAATGAACACGATCATACCTTTTTGTTGAATGCTCGTGATAAGCTAGCTCGATAGCATTCCAACTTTTGTTGCGCTTGAAGTCTTTTTTCATCAAGTGCCTCGAGCTCAGCCAAGTGAAGCTTGTGATTTTCATCTTCGGTTAAGCCTTGTTTTATAGCATTACAGAGTGAAGGAATTTGAAGTTCTAAAGGCAATACCCCTTCAACCTCATCCACAAGAGCAAAAGGAGTCGATTGAGTTGGCGTTTTGTACGTGGTTCTGTTTGCCCAAAGAACCTCTCCTAACCTTTTGTGCCAATCTCGCTTTGACTTTGCCACTGTTTTGCTTAATAAGTTACAAAGAGTCTTATTAACAGCTTCTGCTAACCCATTTGCAAGTGAATTATACATTGAAGATTTATGCTAAACAAACTTAAACTTTCCTAAGAGGCCAGTCACTAGTTTGCTGACAAATGGTTTGCCACTGCCAGTAATAATGTATCGAGGCACGCCATATAGGTAGATGATGTGTGTTGGAATAAAATCAATGACATTTTCCTCTTTTACTTCTCTTAGCGGAATTGCTTCTGCCCATTTGAAAAAGTAGTTCATTGCTGCCAAGATGTTCGAGTGACCAACAGAAGACTTCAGAGTGATAGGTCCCACAGCATCGAGCCCCGAAGCTTCAAATGGCCAAGATGCCATAGTTGGATAGAGTGGTTCAGGAGATTGCTGAATAAAATTGGCATGAAACTGGCAAGGCTCACAAGTTTTGCATAGTCAATGCAATCTTGCACCATGGTAGGCTAATATAAACCCATCTTATAGGTTTGATCATATAATTTAGGTCCTGCCTGGTGTGCACTGCAAATTCCTAAATGTGCTTCCTCCATTGTTTATCTTACCTCTTTGTTACCCAAGCATCGGAACCAAATGCTGAGGAAAGAACACCGATAAAGAGTCCTATTGAAGTAAAGGAAGGGGGGAGCTCTTCATTGAATTTCTATCTTATGCTTTGGATCATTAGGGAGCTTCCTATGCCACAAGTAATCAATGACCGGTTGACACCAATATTCTTCATCTACTTCTTAAGCACTGACAATGTTGATGTTTTCCTCAAACTTTCATCAAGGGTGCAATGACCCATCGATTACAGATGGGGACATTCATGTTTTCTTCTACCCCTCAGTACCAAAGTAGCTACAAGATTTGCAAGCGCTCAGCTGTCTTATTGGCACTCCTAAGAACATACTCTCACTTGATGGTTTAAAGCTTGCTTAGCAATCGTATGGCACATTTATGATATGAAACGAGATCGTCCTTTTTGACTTTATACTCTTTGAGAAGTTGTTTAATGACCAACTGCGAGTCACCATAGATATCGAGATCTTTGATTCCCATTTCAATAGCCATTTGAAGACCCAAGATTGACACCTGATACTGAGCTATGTTATTTGTGCACAATTGGGTTAACACCAATGAATAGGTGAGGACATGCTTTTAAGGGCAGATAAACACTACATCGACACCAGCCTGGTCATTTCTTACAACTTCGTCGAAGTACAGTTCCCAAGGTGCAAGAATGTTGATAAAGAACACATACTCACCAAGTAAGTCATCGCTTAGCTCCCACTCATCAGAAATTAGGTGATCTGCTGAGAAATCTGCTAGAGCTTGCCCTTTGACTACCTTCTATGACACATAGACAAGATCACACTGCTTTAAGATCATAGCCCACCTTGCAAGTTACCCACTGAGAACTGGCCTTGATAGGATGTACTTGATGGGATCGGCTTTAGAAAACACTTGCACCATATACGCCTGCATGTAATGTCTTAGTTTTTAAACGGTAAATATGAGTAATAAGCATATCGTTTCCATGGGAGAATACTTTATTTTGGCCCCAACCAATGTACAACTTAAGTAGCACAGAGCCACTTCTTTTCCTTCCTCATTGTTTTGAAGACATAATGCTCCTAATGACTATTCTTGAGTCGCGATGTAAATTATAAGAGGCTTGCTAGCGATTGATGCTCCCAACACTAGAGGATTTGACAAGTACTTCTTAATTTTCTTGAAGGCTTTATGGCACGAGTCGCCCCATTCACAAGGTGCCCCTTTTTTCATGAGGTGGCTAAAGGGATGACAACGACCAGCGAAATTCGATATGAACCTTCGAATATAAGGCAAGCGACCTCGAAGACCACGAAGGTCTTTGAGATTCTTAAGCTTACGCATCTCTTGGATTGCTTTGATCTTGGATTGGTCAATCTCTATCCCCCTATGGTGAATGACGAAACCCAAGAACTCTGCAGAAGTGACACCAAATGCACGCTTGAGTGGGTTCATCTTCAGCTGACACTTTCGTAGTCGTTCAATAACCCCACAAAGATCTTGAATGTGGTCTGCCTTCCTTTTGGATTTAACCACTAAGTCATCAACGTAACACTCAACTGTCTAGTGGAGCATATCATCAAAAATATTTTGCATTGCCCTTTGATATGTTGCCCCCACATTCTTTAGACCGAAGGGCATCACTTTATACCAGAAGATACCTTTGGGTGTGCGAAAGGTCGTGGCCTCCTGGTCTTCCTGTGCCATTTGGATTTTGTTATACCCCGTAGGATAATCCAAGTATGTCAAGGCCTTGTGTCTGGTAGTCGAATCAATCATGAGCTCGGTGATGGGTAACGAGAAGTCATCTTTCGAACATGCATTGTTGAGATCCTAAAAGTCTACATAGATTTGATGTTGTCCATTTTTCTTCCTTACGTGGACAATGTTCATGATCCAGGTTGGATGCCTTATCTCGCAAATGAACCCTGCTTCAATGAGTTTATTGACTTCTTTTTTAATTTCAGGTACTTACTCTAGACGAAAATGCCATTGGGGCTGCTTTTTTGGAGACATGCCCTTTTTGATGGATAGGCGATGGACTGCAACTTTGGGATTAAGCCCTAGCATTTTATTATAACTCCAGGCGAGCACATCTTTATATTTTAAGAGGAGATTGAAGTACTGATTTTCTTCCTCAAGTACCAAGATTCAATTCCTTTATGAAATTACATAAATACGGCAAGGTTCCTTAGTAGTACCAAGATTCGATTCCTTTATATCATCGACTGTAGCTTACCCCCCATCCTCAAGAGTTTCAGGAGTTTCTGCAAGCTCTGTCTCTGAATCTAAATTTTCACATTCTCGAACTGTGATGATGAGAAGAAGTCACGTCATCTTGCCCTTCCTCTTTATTCGAGTCAGAGTTATTTTGTTGACTAGTAAAGATCAAAGTGCGCCTTTTCACTCTCAATGATCTGTCTTGATGTCTAGGGTTGTAAATCGCTTCATTCATGAAGGAATAGAACTTTGTACCTCGTTTGTATCAGCCAGATGATTAAATACAGGACTTTTGAGCTCCTAGGATGGTACTTCCAAGGTTTCTATTCCCTTCTTGATTCTATGGAACACTTAAAGGCTTTGGTTGTGCCCCAATTTTGGTAAGGAAATCTTATTGAGCTAGACAGTTGTAATCTATCAAAAATAAAAGTCCCCGTGCTAGGTGAATCATCCTCCTCTTCACTCCTATCTATCACTTCGGTGGAGATGTGTTGAACTACCTACTGCTTGTTTTTTCGTCACCCTGAGATTCTGATTAGCTGCAGCAGTGTGTAGCCAAGTCCAACTTTGGAGACACTTACTAAACCTCCTCGCTCTTGGATCATTTTTGAGTTTCATTAGGATGATAAGGCTTAACTTTGATTACCTTCCTTAAGTTAGTGGGGTTTTGGAAGTCATAATCGACTCTTTACATAAGCTTGTATGCATTTGCATTGAATTCCTTTTTGGTACATGCATTCGGCGAGCCTTCCTCATCTTTCAACAAAGCCTTAGAAGAAGAGACAAACCCAGGGAGAGGGTGTCTACTCACCTTTGGCTGGTACACCTTTTGTGTTAGCAATGTAGCACTTCCTTTAAGGGCACCCAAGCTTGCCTCGTCAGCCTTCCTAATAATCTTAGCTTGAGCCTCTCCATTTACAACTCTACTGAAGGGTGATTCTCCTTCCTTACGATGGGATTTCAGAACATTCCTTAATATTGGTGTCATGGAGTTTGTTAAAGCAGTGACTTGTCTTGCAACTTGTCTAGCGGACTGTATTTCGTAACTTGCTTACCATCCTCTTTGCCTTGTTGTTGTTATTTCGCCCCATCGTGCCCTATTACCACCTACGAATCCTTAGTAACTTTTGAGTCACCTTTATCTGTGGAGAAAATTGTTGGCATCATCATCTCTTTAGGTGTCGAACCTTCTTCAAAGAGTTGAGCAACGGCGCAATGTGACTCTGCCTGAGTGAATGGCCTGACATCACCATTAATCTTCTTTGCTCCTATATGATAGTAGTTAAGACAATGGTGGAGAGTTGAAGCTACTATTCCATACTCATGAAGCCATGGGCACCCAAGCAACAATTTGTAGGAAGTCTTAGAGTCAATTACATGGAAGATTGAAAGTTGATAGGTCTCCCATCATCAGTTCAAGGCGAATCATGTCGATCACATGCTGACTCTCTAGGCTAAATCCTTGGTCACCATTCGGCTTTTAGAAAGCTCTTCCACCATGATCCCTAAGCCATTCATTATAGACTTAGGCATGATGTTAATAGCTGACCATCCATCTACAAGGATTTGTTTGACTTTTTGTTCTCTGATATAGCCAGTGATGAACAGATGGTGATTATGAGGCATGGAGCCTAGCAGTCGATCATCATTGATAAAAGTGATAGTAGTGTTGCAAGCAGTATAATGAGCAACATCTTTCATTGATAAGCCAACACCTCTTACCTTGTCAACATAAAGTTATGGGTGCTACAAGGCAACAGGAACATGTTGATGTATCTTTTCTGGGAAGTTGAAGATTTTCCCCAATCCTTACACGTTGGTAAAGTCTCTAAAATAGTTGGAGTCTTATCGTCATCTTTTGGAGGCTTCTCCTGCTTTTCTTCCTCCTTAACTTCCTCGTCCTCCATCTCATAACATGAAGTTATGTTAATAGTGACCTTCTGAAAAAATCCCACTGGGAAAAATTCCTCCATGGTGGCAGGAACAAGTGGCTCCTGCATGAGTAGATCAATAAGCTGAATTTCCTCTCTCTTGTTTGTTTTTTACCTTTTCTTTCTTTTTGCACATTGAGGATTTTTCCTTCTACCCTGTCTTTTTCTTCAGCGAAGAGGTGGCGCCTGAGTTTGTGTTGGATTCCTTTGACTCCCTCGATTGACAAGTGTCCATCCTTCTTCGTCCTCAACCAGAGTAAGATTGGTGTCCACCACCAATCCCTGAACCATAAAGGGGACAACGATGGGTTCCAGGCTTCCAAAATGAATGGTGAATAGCTCTTCTCTTTGAGAGGCAATTACACTACTCTCTTTTTGCTCACGAGATCAAGTAGGCCTTTGCTGCTGTGTTAGAGGAGAGTACTCTACCTCAACAGAAATACTTGGTCCCATTGGAGTCATCTACGTCCAATATGATCCTGCCATCCCTAGCTAGCTGCATAATATGTTCCTTCAATGTAATACACTTCTTAAGAGGATGGCTAATGACATGATGATAGCGATAGCACTTTAGATCAGTAGTCCTTCCTGCCTCTTCAGGTCGCTTTGGTGCAGGGAGTTCAATAATCTCGTTCTCAAGCAAATCGTCCAGCATTCCTAACAAGTCCAAATCAGGAAACGGGTACTTCTTCTCTTGAAGCTCCTTTAGCGTAAGTCACTTCCTTCCACCGTCCCTCGAGGATGACCTTTCTTTTCTTATGGCCTAGATTTCCCTAAAATTCGTACAAGTGCCTCAGCAAAAGTGGCCATGAATTCCTTTTTCGGCACCTTCGAAGGCTTAGAGCTCTTCTTGATCTCACCTTTGTCCTTCTTAAATTCATAAGAGGTAGATGACTTACCATGATAGTTCTCTATCATCATTTCCATGTCATGTGCTTTAGTAGCTAGTTCTTAGAAAGTCTTTGGCTTACTAATCTGTAAAACATATAGCAAGTCCCACTCTGTACCTCAAACGCACATCGCTACAATGGAGGCCTTGGACAAATGATCCTTACACTCGAGGCTGAAAGATCTCCAACGACTACTGCAAGCAAGGACATGTTCATTCTTCCACTGTTTAGTATTTGTCAGTTCTGCTATACTAATAGTGCGCTGAGTGTTATAGAATCTATTGAGAAACTCTCGCTCCATTTGTTCCCAGCTATTGATGGATTTAGGCTCCAAGTCAATATATCAGTCAAAACCAATACCTTTAAGGGATTAGACAAACTACTTTATTAATCGATCCCCCTCAGTTCCAGCGTTACTGCACGTTTCAATGAAATGTGGAATGTGTTACTTAGGTTTGCCCTTCCCATCAAACTGATTAAACTTGGGGGATTGATAGTCGTAGGGTATAAGAAGCAGGTCAATCCTCTTCATATGAGGCTTCGTCTACAAGTTTGTCTTGCAACTTCCTCTGCCTAGCTGAGTCTAACCGCATTCGTAATTCTACTCAGCGGACATCGAACCCAACGTAGAGTCCTTCTTTGGCATGCGTCCGTCGTCAGATTCTTCATTGCCATTAGACTCCTTATCAGAATCTTCGTTGCTTGAGTCCTTATTAGAAGCTTCAGACGAGTTCTTCTCCAACTTCTTTATCAGATCATCAATCTGCTCGTTCTGATGATTGATTTGGGTGTATTTTTTTGCACTTTCTCTAGAGAGTCGATCCAACATAACCTTTATGCTTGCTAGTTGTTCCTCAAAGTTGGCAGCCTTTGTCACCATAATTGGCATGGTGACAGTGCCAGAGGATTCAGCTTCAGCATGAGAAGAGAGTGATTTCTTTGATGATGTCGAAGAGGAATCACTACTTGAATAACCATCATCTTTCAAGCCAAAGGGCTAAAAGGTAGGAATGATGTGAGTTTGGAATTCATCCATCCCATGAGGTATCATTTGCCGCATGTTGAGGCCGGTAACAGTTTTTTGCTTCAAAGCAAGACAAGCAGCTTGGTTGACTCTATCAGAAATTTTGGAGTCAAAATTTTGAATATGACGTGACTACAATGATGCAGTCAAAACTGATTGCCTTGTAGCAATTGTAGAAACAACATTTTCTATACTTTTAGTCATAATCCCGCCATATGCAGTGCTAGCAGTTGTTGATCCATGAGATGTGGATCGGATAGCTTTCCTTGAAGTTTGAAAGATAGCATTCTTAGGGGTCATGTTGTCTTGAAGGAATATAAAGTTCTTACTTTTGAGAAAGAGATGAGAGGCAAAGATGTCCCATCGAGGATGCGGAAAATTTGTAAACACAAACTTTACACCTAAAATAAATTAGACAAGAAATTGAGAAATAAATAGAATTTTTATATTGATGTTGTATATATGGGTACAATCTCGGTATAATTGCTCTAAGAACAAGTATAATAAATCCCCTGCTTTATTCTCCTTAAATAATCTTGAATGAATTTGGTCTCAAAAGAGGGCCTAATAGGCTTAATCTCTGTCGAAAAAATAGTTTGATCTCTGAGAGTGGACGGCGTGTCTAGAATGCTTATTATCTTCTTCCATGGAGAATTTTTGAGCTCTTATGAGTTTTTCTGAATGTCAACCCATGAATTGGCGGGGGATAGCTCCCTTTTTGTAGATAAGTCAGAGCTAGGGTTGTCCTCCTTATCTATATTAAAAGAAATAATCATTTATTTTCTACATCATTCATGCCATGTGACGTTTTTTTAATTGGCCGCAATACATTTCCATATTTAACTTAATGGGCCGCCATGGTTAATTTGACAACATGGCATGTTGTAATTAGCCGAAATAAAAATATTTATTTCTTCGCACATGGCAAGTCTTGGTTGGTCCGTAAAATTTTACATTGTACACTTTCGAAAAGCACAAAAAAATTGATGGTATCTAGGTAGCATTTCAGTTATTGTGATCACTACAACCATGTGTTGGTTCCTCCTGTCAAAACTCATTATATGTCGAGCTCCATGCAAACATAGTATCATCAAAGACTTCACAAACTTGCATACCCTTATTCGAGTTCCACTCTTAGTAGTGGTCAATTTAACTTTCTCATGAACAAGAGATGAATTATACGAGACCCACATGGTTACTAGGATCCCCTACTTTGCACATGAACCTCTCTTTTAGAAAAGCATTAGGCCCCTATATACAACAAGGGTAATTCATAGTATGTCTCAAAAAGGAGCCTGTGGAATTTTTTTCAACGGACATGTTTGCACGTAAGCACCTAAACCAAAAATGATTTCAAGTTTTCTAACAATCACCTAGCTTGTTTATCTAATAAAGCATCACTTATTCACCTGAAGTCCATTTTACCAAACATTCAAGCATACACAAATATCCCAATTCCATTGTAATTTTCAATTTCCACCTTTGTGGGTAATGGGCCAATCCATTTAAAATAAGACCAAAAGCGTCGGGTCAATAAGGGATCGACCCATTTAAAGCATATTAACAAGTCGACGTGAGTTGGCCCTCCATTAACAATCTATTTTAATGACGTGTTTTTTTTTTTTTTTCAAACTTAGGCTGTGTTCTTTTCGTGGATATATTGTAGGTGTAGAATGAAGAGAATGGAAAGAACTGAGAAGAACTGGTTGAGAGTAGAAAGAAGCGGGAAAGAATGGGTATTAGTGGTTTGTTGCACCTGGGAGTGTGAAGAACTAGAATGGAGTGGGAGTATTAATATTATTTATATTAAAAATTTGTGTAACATAGTAATAATTAGTACTAAAAATAATTATTACTATTATTAATTAATAATAACAAAACTAATTCATAAAAATAATAATTATTATCAATATTAATAATAATAATTAACATTAATAATTATACTGATAATTCTTAGTAATAATAATCACAATAATTATTAATATCAAAAATAATCAATATTCATATAATATTAATATTAACATTAATATTAATAATCATTATTGATTATTAAAACTAACAGTAATAATAATTATTAATATTATAATAATAGTAATTATTATTATTAATGAATATTAGTAATAATTAAAATAATGATAATTATTAATATTAATAATAATTATTATTAAACCTATTAATAATAGAAATAATAGTAACAATTTATATTGATAATAATAAAAGTTACTAATTACTAATACTATTTAATAAATAATAATAAAAATAATAATTAATAATATTAAGAATTATAATTATTAATAGTGATAATACTTAATATTAATATTCATAATATTAATAATTATTAGTTAATAGTTAATTAACTAATAAATTATTCCTATATTATTATTACTAAAAATAATAACTATTAATCTATCATTAACAAATAATAGTTAGCAGTAATAATAATTGACAATAATTGTTATAATAATAATTTTTGATTAGTAAAAATAACAATGAATCAATGCTAATAATAATTAACAATAATAATAATAATCAATAATAATAATTACAATAATAATTCTTATAATATTAATAATAATCATGGTAATAGTTAACATTAATAATAAATAATTAACATTAATTTTAATTGTAGTAGTAATAACTATGATTAATTAATAATTGTTATTATTATTACAGTTTTTATAATGGTACTATTATTAAGGAATATTAGCAATAATTATAAAAATAATTATTACTAACAGTAATGATTTTTACTCATCAATGTTGATATAGATAGTAAACAAAAATACTGATTACTAATATTAACAATAATTAGTAATAACAAAAATAATAATTAATAATATCAAGAAGAATAATAAAAATTCATATCAAAATTGTCAATAATAATAATTATTAATAATTGTTGTTTCACAATAGATTAATTCATATTAATTAACAACAATTACTATTTTTAATAACAAAAATAATTGTTATTAACCTTATTATTAACTAATGACAATTATTGAAAATGATAATTAACAATTAATAATAATTAGAACAACAATAACCATTAATTAATAATAAAATTAATAATTATTAGATATTCATAATAATAATAATAATAATTAATAATAAGAATTACATTGATAATTCTAATTAATATTAATAATACTAGTCATAATAATTGTTAATATTGATAATAACAATTCTTAATATTAAATTTGATGTTAATAATTTTAATAACTATTAGTGATAATGATTATTATTATAACTGTAATTTTTATACGAATAATTACTATTATTATTGAATATTTGAAATAATTGTAATAATAATAATTTATTAATACTTATTATTATTATTGCTGTTAATAATGATTATTATTACTAATGTTAACAGCAATTATAATAACAACTACAATATCAAATATTAATAATAATTTACATTAAAAAATAAATAATTGATAATTTCAAGAATAATAAATATTATTAATAATAACAATTAACAATAACTATTAATGTTTATAACCACTATTTAATAATGTATTTAGTTATTTATTTATAATATTAATTATAATTAAAAATAATTATTATCAATATTACTATTAATTAATAGTAATTGTTAAAAGAAATAATTAATAATTAATTATTATTATTATAATCACAATTATTATTTAGTACTAAAAATAATAATAAATTATTAATTTTGATAATAATTGTTCATAACAATTACAATAATAATTCTTATTAATATTTATATTAATAATCAAAATAATTATTTATATTAGTACAATATTAGTTTAGCATTAATAATAAATAATAATTAATACTAATTATTATTATTACAATTATTATAATTATTACCATTAATAAAAATTTGTAATAATTGTAAATATAATTGCTATTTATATTAGTAATTGTGATTGTTATCGATTTAAATAATAATAACAATGAATGATGTTAATATTAATAATAATAAAAATTGATAATTAATAATATTAATCCCAATAAATGTTATGAATTCATAATATTGAGAATAATAATTATTATTGTTTATATCATTAATAACAATAATTTATAATAATAGTTATTGCTAATATTAATTACTATTATTAATAATTAAATAATTAATTAATAATTAGTATTAATATTAAAATAATTACTATTAATATTATTATTAATTTTTGATAATAATAATTAAAAGTAATTATTAATTAGTAATAAAAGTGATAATTAATCGTAATGAAAATAATTATTAATATTAATGATAATAATTATTAATGATAATTACAACGATAATACTTATTAATTTTAATAATCAAAATCACAATAAAAATGGGTGGATGTGATTAGGAGTGGGAATGAGTAGTATTTACTTTAAGGGGTGAAAACTGGGAAGGAGTGGAAAGGAGTAGGAATGAATGGAAAAGAACAGGAAGAATGCGAAGGGGTGGATCAGTTCATTTACCCATAAAAAGAATAGGGTCTTAGTTGTGACACTAATTCACATGCTAAACTATGTTAAATTTATTAGTAACATTAGGGGTGTCAAAACGGGTCGAGATAACGACTTCTCCTTTTGTTTTATTATGCAGCTTTACTAAGATGTCCTTTTTAAATTTACGAAAATAACCTTGCTTTTAATTTCGTATTCTACTTTATTTTTCTTAATTTTCTTCGTGCGTAGAATAAGTTATTTGTGATTCTTCAAAGATTTGTTGAGCTGATACCATACAGTATATTTAAAGGTTAATTCTAATAACGTAATGTTATCTTTAATTAAGTTTATAGTGACTAGGTATACACTTTATGGCAGAGTAGAAAGATAATTGTTCCAAGCTTTGTAGCGATTTAATAAGTTTTGCCTTATACTTCTAATGGTACAATCGAAATATCTCAAATAATCCCAAACTTGATCTTGTGTATAGTATTTTAAATTACGTAAATTAAAACTTTGACTAGCTAGATAAGCACCTTCTTGGTCTAACCTAGAATTCGATTGTAGTTTATTTCTTTGATTAATTTAATTTTATCAGAAAAGTAACACCTCAATGAAACAAGTTTCTAGTTACATAATGTTTCCAGCAAGCATTAACTATGTGGGGTTTGTCTAGTTTGTCATATTTTATGCTTTCTTTACACGTAGGGTTGCTATATTCAATGCAACTTGCAGCTATAGTTTATGGATATGGTAGGCTCTAAATAATTTAGTGGGTAGATGGACTCTAATACCATTAAAATAAGGGTCTGGTAACTTTTTGTAGAAAAAGGTTTAAAACTCTTTAATGAGAGAATATAATTGAACAAAGAATAGATAACACCATTTCAATTTTCCCATAAATGGTACTTCCAAAATAATAAATCATACTATCAACAAGCAAAATCAAGAATTCCTGGAGATACATTGTTCTTCAGTCTGCCGCCACGCCCTTATCTCCATGGGCCTTACTGGACTTACTTTGACCTACAAACTATTTCGCTCCTCTTAAGAACTTTGAAAGAATAGAAGTATAGATTCGAGAGATTTATGACGATAGTATTATTATTACTTCGTTTCCCAAAAACAGGGAAATTAGAACATGATAGAGAGCGGATAACTCTTTAGGTGATCTACTCTTCACCCAAATGCCTCTGCCTTTCTTCATAAAGTTTACATCTTTTTATAAAACTTAAAGGAAATGCTTACATAAGCACTTACATCATCATAGCATTAAAATACAATGTTGATAAGCTCATAATCATAGTGGATGGTTATGATAGAGAGTGGAGATGTCCTGTCATGCTGCAAACTTGTAATAATGCATGTTGCGGGCATGTAGTCTTTACTTTCCTGTTGTTTTTGTGGTTGTACTATTGTAGGCAGTAGCCTGGCTATCCTTATTTAAGTGATAAGATAAAGTTGATAGTGACTTGTGTCAGGATCATAGTTTGTTGATAGTGTCGGCAAAATCATGGCCTTACATTTGGCTTGATGTTGGCAAAATCTTGATCGTTCGTAATAGAGCTTGCTTTTCTTCTTCTTTTTTGACTGGTTCGGATAATTTACTTCTGACTACTGGAGATCCTTGAAAATTTTCTGACTCAAGTTGAAAGAGAAATTTTAATAGTTCAGCATCAGAAGCTCATTCCTTCATCCCTTCTTTATTTATTAAGATATAATCAGCTCCTCTAAGGACGCATTTAAGTGGAGATGCATATAGCTTGCCTTCTTGACATTTAACTACAAGTGCTCCGCTAGTTCTTCTATAATGTATCTAGGACTCGCTAAATTTGATAGGATCAAATTTTTTAGAGGCTTCAATATTAAGTTAAAAGTGCTCTGAGATATATCCAACTTGGATGATACTGATTCTAGGATAAAGTGTGTCGGTTTCTTTATCTTTTTCTGGTAGTATAGTTTGAAATTTAACAAAGATAGGTCCTTGTGTGAAGGATTTGAGGACTTGAATTATTTCATATAGGAAATTGGAAAGTTCTGTGAGTTTTGGATTGAACTAAACTAGATCAAGGTATCCAACTTCATAAAAGTGGTAGATAGTTTCAGGATTTGCACCTTTGCAAGCTGTAAGTCTTGCAAATAGAGATTTTCCTCCCCTGTAAAAAATTTATGGAGCTTCATGAAGTTTCTAATAGATGAATTGAGTTGTCTTGTAATATCCTGCAATAAAAGGGTCGCAAATATTAAAAGGAACAAACTTTTTAGTTTGAGTAGTAGGGTTTATATTTTTTTTAATAGTAGTTTCGCCTTTAGTTCTAGCATTTTTTTCTCCTTTTTGACAAATGGAGAGCTTGAACTAGGCTCCGTAGTTTGAGTAGTTGGCGAAGTTTGTGGCTTCGTTGGACAGGTAGTTGATGTAGTTGATAAAGTTGATAAAGTTGGTTTAAGAGAGCTAATAAATTTTAGCATCTCTACCACAGCAGTTCTTTCTTGTTCTAAATCTTTCTTCATATCTCCAATTATGTTGGCAGTTCCTGTAGAGAGTTCGTTAAATTCTGTTTGAAGATTATCAACTACAGCTTGAACACCAGTCTCGAGTTGCTCAAGTCCTGCTGATACAATTTCACAATATTCATTGAAGTCGATGATAATGTCTTCTAGTTCCTTAAGTCTATTTGGAATCGTCATTGTTGAGATATTTTGATTCGCTGGTAAGATAATTTGCAAGAAAATTATTATTTCCCGCAACATGCTCATAAACGGCGTTAAATTGAGACCAAAAAGTTTGCCATCTATGAAGTTTGCGCATATGAAGGCAATTGTCTAAGATTTGTTTAACAAATGTAGTTGCTATCTTATTATCAGTTAACACTTTAAATGGTTTAGGTAGAAAAAATAATCTCCATTTTTTGATTCCTCTAATTATTGCTAATATTTCTTTTCCATAGTGTTGTAATTTTCTTCTATTAGAGAAAACGTCCAATATGATATCCGCATATTTTGTTGAGATCAGTTTTTCATATAGCTGACTGTACTTTATCAGAAGCGTATGTTTGCATTATTAAGTTATCTTCTGCGTCTGATAATCTTAATTGGGGTAGATTTTTTGCATTCTTCTTTAAGATTTTTAACAATTTAAGTGTGATGATCACTCTATCTTTTAGAATTATTTTTTCTTAATAGGCTTTGTAGGTCTTTCTTTTTTCTTGCTAAGTCAGGTATGTAAGAGCTAGCATAATTCAATAATCCTAAAAATCCTTCAATCTGGTTTTTAGTTCTTAATTCATCTGGGTATTTTTTTAATTTTTCTTAAAATATGGTTTTGTAAAGAAATATCATTTGATCCTAGTTTGAATCCTAAAAATTCAATTTTTTCTTATGCAATAGTAGTTTTCTTCTCGTTGAGACATGTACCTTCTTATATAACAGTTTCGGCCAAAGTTTTTAAGTGTTCTCTATGTTCTTCTATTGTTTTAGAGCTGATCAAAATGTCATCAACATAAACGACTAGAATGAATTAAGATGTCTAAAAGCGTCATCCATTCTTTTTTGAAATATACCAAGTGCATTTTTTAGTCCAAATAACATAACAACCCATTCGTAGAACCCTTGTGGAGTACTAAATCTTGTATACTTGATGCTATCTTCTTCTATTTTTATTTGCCAAAATTCAGATTTACAATCGAATTTCAAAAAATATTTTCTATTTTTAACAAGGTTAATTAAAACTTCTTTATTTGTTAAAAAGTAATTGTCAATCTTTGTAAATTGATTGAGTTTTTAATAACTAATAACCATTCTAGCTTCGTTTCTTCATTTTTCTGCTTCATTCATTACCATGAAGGCGAGAGATGAATAACTTTCTTTTGCTGGTCTTGTTAGTCCTTTTTCTAATAACTCATTGATTTTCAAAATTGTAAAGGATTGTCTGAATAAATTTGTTTTAATGTGTTGATTAGATCCTGTTTCTTAATTATGTTAACTTGAAAGGTGGGTTTTTGTAGTTGCGCTGAGAGTGCAACTTGTTCATATCCCTATCCACCACGGTTCACGCGTACTCTGTAAGGTTGTTTTAGAGTGAGAAATTTAAGTATGTCCACATTTTGTAGTGAGATACATAGTATATGGAGTTTGAGTAAATTTAGCAAATTGTTTAAGGAAATTATTTCCTAATAAAATATCATATCTTGGGTTATATTGTAATACTAAAGGAATGTTAAGGATTTTATTTCCTGATATGATGGGCACATTACTTTGTACAAGTTCTAAATGAGTAGCAGTAGGGTGAACACCTTTAATTTTAATTTTTTAATCAAATGGGAGCTTTTTTCATTTTAGTAGTAGAAAGTCCTGAAAAAAGGTTACTTTTGACACAGTATCTATTAGGGTTGTAGTTGTAATATCTAAAACTTTTACAATTACATCAACATATGCAAAGATAGGAATGTGAAGTTCTTTCATATTCTATCAAGGATTATTATATTTTGCTTATCAACTAAGGTTATATGGGTCAGTTTCATAAGTTGTAAATTGGTCTAGGAAATTCATGCCTACTAAGATATGATAAAATTCGTTATTAATAGAATGATCAATGTAACAATCACATTCTAATAGAAGTGAATTAGGGGTTTTCATCATAATTTTATATTTTTGATTAAGAGTAGATCTTCTGCCATCATATGTAACAAAATTATATTCAGTGGCAGAAATAACTGGAATATGTGAAGGTATACAATGATATTGAGATGCTCCTGTGTCAAGATTTTGTTTTCTATCCATGTTTGTCTATTAAAATATTCTAACTTTACTTTATAAGTTTTATTATTAGTATTTACTATTGTTATGCTTTCATGTTAGAATCTACGTATTCTCATCATGCTAAAGTTTCTTGGTAAAATTGGAGGAGGTACTTCCTCTACAAATATTAAAAACATTAAGGACTCTAGGGAAAAACTAATAAAATTTTTAATGGAAAAATGTTTAAAGAAAGAATGAATATATTAAAAATAACTGAAAAAGGAATGAGAATAACTAATCAACCAACTTTTTTCATGAGCTATTCTCATTCCTTTTTCAGTTATTTCTAATATATTCATTCTTTCTTTAAACAATTTTTTCCCTTATAAATTTTATTAGTTTTGCACCTACGTACTTAAAGTTTTTAATATCTGCAGAGGAAGTTCCTCGTCCAACTTTACCAACAAGCTTTAGCATGACGAGAATACCTAGATTCCAACCAAAAAGCATAATGATGGCAAATACTAATAATAAAACTTACAAGGTAAAGTTAGAATATTTTAATGGATAAACATGGATAGAAAACACAATCTTAATTGATACAGGAGCATTTCAACATCATTGTATACCTTTACCTATTCCAATTATTTTTGCCACTGGATATGATTGTGTTACGTATGATGGTAGAAGATCTACTCTTAATCAAAAATATAAAATTATGATGAAAACCCCTCCTTCACTTCTTTTAGAATGTGATTGTTACATTGATCATTATATTAATAACGAATTTTATCATATCTTATTACGCATGAATTTTCTAAACCAATTTAAAACTTATAAAATTAAACCGACCCATATCACCTTAGTTGATAAGCAAAATATAATAATCCTTGATAGAATATGAAAGAACTTCACATTTCTATCCTTACATATATTGATGTAACTATAAAAGATTTAGATATTACAACTACAGCCCTAATAGACACTGGATCAGAAGTAACCTTTTTTCAGGACTTTCTATTACCAAAATGGAAAAAGCTCCCATCTGATCAAAAAATTAAAATTAAAGGTGTTCACTCCACTATTACTTATTTACAACTTGTACAAAGAAATGTGTCTATCATATTAGAAAATAGAATCCTTAATATTCCTTTGGTATTACAATATAACCCAGGATATCATATTTTATTAGGAAATAATTTCCTTAAACAATTTTCTAGATTTACTCAAACTCCATACACTATGTATCTCACTACAAAATGGGGACAAACTCTTAAAATCCCCACTCTAAAACAACCTTACAAAGTACGCGCTAAGCATGGTAGACAGTGATATGAGCAAATTGCACTCTTAGCGTAACTACAAAAACCCACATTTTAAGTTAACATAATTAAGAAAGAGGATATAATCAACAAGTTAAAATAAATTTATTTAGACAATCCTTTGCAATTTGGAAACCAAAATAACATAAGAAATATATACTAAAGAAAAGCCTATGCTTTACACACCAGAAGACATAAAAGAATTTTCTATACAAATCAATGAGTTATTATAAAAAGGACTAGTAAGACCAGTAAAAGGAAGTTACTCATCTCTCACCTTCATGGTATGAATGAAGCAGAAAAACGAAGAAATAAAACTAGAATGGTTATTAATTACAACAAGCTCAGTCAATTTACAAAGACTGACAATTACTTTTTACCAAATAAAGAAGTTTTAATTAACCTTGTAAATGGAAAATATTTTTCGAAATTCGACTGTAAATCTGGATTTTGGCAAATAAAAATGGAAGAACACAGCATCAAGTATATAAGAATTAGTACTCCACAAGGATTCTACGAATGGATTGTTATGTTATTTGGACTAAAAAACGCACCTAGAGTATTTCAAAGAAGAATGGATGATGCTTTTAGACATCTTAATTCATTTCTAGTCGTTTATGTTGATGACATTTTGATCAGCTCTAAAGTCATAGAAGAACATAGAGAACACTTAAATACTTTGCCAAAACTGCTATACGAGAAGGTATATGTCTCAGCCAGAAGAAAGCTACTCTTGAATAAGAAAAAATTGAATTTTTAGGATCGAACTAGGATCAAGTGGCATTTCTTTACAAACTCATATTTCAAGAAAAATTATAGAATACCTAGATGAATTAAGAACTAAAAAACAGATTGAAGGATTTTTAGGATAATTGAATTATGCTAGCTCTTACATAGCTGACTTAGCAAGAAAAAAGAAAGTCCTACAAAGCCTATTAAGAAAAAATAATAGTAAAGGATGGAGTGATCATCACACTCAAATTGTCAAAAATCTTAAAGGAGAATGGAAAAATCTACCCCAATTAAGATTACCAGAAGTAGACGATAACTTAATAATGTAAACAGACGCTTCTGATAAAGTTTGGTCCGCTATATTAAAAACTGATCTCAACAAAATATGTAGATATCATAGTGGACGTTTTTCCCAATAGAAAAAAACTACAACACTATGGAAAAAGAAATATTAGCAATAATTAGAGGAATAAAAAAATAGACATTATTTCTTCTACCTAAACCATTTAAAGTGTTAACTGATAATAAGGCAGCAACTACATTTGTTAAACAAATATTAGACAATGGCCCTCATATGCCCAAACTTCATAGATGGTAAACTTTTTTGTCTCAATTTAACATCATTTATGAGTATATTGCAGGAAATAATAATTTTCTTGCACATTATCTTACAAGAGAATCAGAATATCTCAACAATGACGACTCTAGATAGACTTAAGGAACTGGAAGACATTGTCATCGACTTCAATGAATATCTTGAAACCGTCTCAGCAAAACTTGAGCAATTCGAGACTGGTGTTCAAGCTATAGTTGATAATCATCAAACAGAAATTAATGAACTCTCTACAGGAACTGCCGACATCATCGGAGATATGAAGAAAGATATAGAACAACAAAAAACTATTGTAGCACAGATGCTAAAGTTTATTAGCTCTCTCAAACCAATTTACTCAACTTTATAAACTATATCAACTACTAGTCCAACAAACCCACAAACTTCACTAACTACTCAAACCACAAAGCCTAGTTCAAGCTTTCCATTTCTCGAAAAAGAGAAGGAAGTGCTAGAACTAAAGGCAAAACTCCTATAAAAAAGAAAAAAAACTATAAACCGCACTACTCAAACTAAAAGTTTATTCCTTTTGATATTTGTGATCCTTTTATTGCAGGATATTATAAGACAACTCAACTCATTTACTGAAAACTTCATAAAGCTCCACAAATTTTTTATAGCATAGAAAAGTCTCTATTTACAAGACTTACAGCCTGCACAGGCACAAATCCTGAAACTATCTACCAATTTTACGAATTTGGATACCTTGATCTAATTTATCCTGATCCAAAACTCACGAAACTTTCCAATTTTCTATCTAAAATAATTCAAGTCCTCAAATCCTTCAAACAAAGACCTATCTTTGTTAAATTTCATACTATACCACCAGAAAAAGATGAAGAAACTAGCACACTTTACCCTAGAATCAGTATCATCCAAGTTGGATATATCTCAGAGCACTTTTAACTTAATATTAAAGCCTCAAAAAAATTTAACCCTGTCAAATTTAATGAGTCCTGGATAAACTATAGAAGAACTAGTGGAACACTTGCAATTAAATGTCAAGGAGACAGACTGTGTACCTCTGGACTTAAATGTCTGCTTAGAGAAGCTGATTATATCTTAATAACTAAAGTAGAGATGCAAGAAGGAACTTATGATGATGAACTATTGAAATTTCTCTTCCAGCTTGGGCCAGAAAATTTTCAAGGATCTCCAGTAGTCAGAAGTAAATTCTCTGAACTAATCCCAAAAAAAAAAAAAAAAGCAAGCTCTATTACGAACAACCAAGATTTTGCCAACATTAAGCCAGATGTAAGGCTAAGATTTTGCTGACACCGTCAACAAACTAAGATCCCGATACGAGTCACTTTCAACTTTATCTTATCACTTGAATAATAATAGCGAAGCTACTACCTAGAACGGTACAACCACAAAAACAACAGGAAAGTAAAGACTACGGCCCACAACATACATTATTACAAGTTTGCAGGATTACAGCACATCTTTACTCTTCATGACCATCCACTATAATTCTGAGCTTATCAACATTGTATTTTAATGCTATGATGATGTAAGGGCTTATGTAAGCATTTCCTTTAAGTTCTATAAAAAGATATAAACTCTACTAAGAAACGCAAAGGAATTTGTGCGAAGAATAAATCACCAAGGAGTTATCTGCTCCCTATCATGTTCTAATTTCCCTTTTTCCGGGAAACCAAGTAATAATAATACCATTTTTAGAAATCATTCGAATCTACACTTCTATTCTTTCAAAGTTCTTATGAGGAGAGAAACAGTTTATGGGTCAAAGTAAGTCCAGTAAGACCCATTGGGAGAAGGGCGTGGCGGCAGACTGAAAAACGACATATCTCCAAGAGAGACTCTGAGAAAGAAGAAGGTATAAATTTTTGATTTTGCTTGTTGATAGTATGATTTGTATTTTGAAAGTACCATTTATGAGAAAATTAAAACAATGTTACCTATTCTTTGTTCAATTATGTTCTCTCATCAAAGAGTTTTAAACCTTTTTCTACAAAAGGTTACCAGACCCTTGTTTTAATGGTATCAAAGTCTATCTACCCCCTAAATTATTTAGAGCCTACTATCCATAAACTATACTCGCAACTTGCATTGAATATAGCAACCCTACACTTAAAAAAAGCGTACAACATGACAAATTAGACAAACCCCACATAGTTAATGCTTGTTGAAAACATTATGCAACTAGAAAGTTGTCTCATTTGAGGTTTTACTTTTCTGATAAAATTAAATTATAAGTTATTCAAGAAATACTACAATCTAATTCCAGGTTGGACCGAGAAGTTGATTATTTAGCTTGCCAAAGTTTTAATTTACCTAATTTAAAATACTATACACAAGATCAAGCTTGGGATTATTTGAGAACTTTCGATTATACTACTAGAAGTATACGACAAAACTTATTAAATCACTACAAAGTCAGGATAAATTATTTTTCTACTCTGCCAAAAAGTGTACACCCAATCACTATAAACTTAATTAAAGATAACATAGCGTTATTAGAATTAACCTTTGAATATACTGTATGGTATCAGCCAAATAAATCTCTGAACGAATCACAAATATTATTTTACGGACAAAGAAAATTAAGAAAAATAAATTAGAATACGAAATTAAAAGCAAGGTTATTTTCATAAATTTAAAAGACATTTTAATAAAACCGCATGATAAAACAAACACAGAAATTATCTCGACCCGTTTTGACACCCCCCTAAGTAACACTTTATGCATAACAATGATTACCATATCAAGGTTTTTTCTAATATGAGTTTGTTCCTTTTTACAATGGACCGAAAGCATATCCAGTCCATTTATTCCCATTAAAGGTCCAGCTCAACCCACTTCATTAATAGGTCACCTATGAGCCTGTATATCCCTCTTTGTTAATGAGTCAACCCAACCCAGTCCCTAACGCTACTTGTGACCTAACCAAAATTTTGCAAGTGAGATATGAATGACATCAATTAAAGTGGAATAAAATTTATAATTGCTTGTGCCACCTATTTCACAAGAATTGCTTTACTTACCCGAGAATGCAGCACGTTTTCCTACTATATTTAACTTTACCTTCAACCCTGGTGCCCCAGTGCAAATTTGAACTAAAATAACATGACGGTTGTAGCAGCAATTAAAGGCAGCCGCGTTGGAAGGCATTAACATTTTTATTTACAAACATTACACTATACACAGGGTATTTACAATAATTCAAAACAATACAACTGTTTCAGGAAATTTTTATAACCAACTTCAAAGTCCTGACAAGATGATCAATCCATTCACTTGCATATCCTGATGGTAGGCCTTCTAATCTTCAAATATCATTCCCAGAAGCCAACTCTTCTAGCATCAGTCCTGATATCCGATAACAATGGGAGCTCATTAATAGAAGTTATACTGGGATCTACAGCATAAGGTCTAGATAGTCTTGCCAAGTCAACAGAAACCATATCGAGCAGTAAAAGAATAGGCAAACCCAACTAATGATAAATGCAGACATATGAATCAATCAGACATAATGGCCTGAGCACTGAACATCCAGATGGAATTGGGGGGGGGGGGAATGTAGCATGTTTTAAATGTAACATTTAGCTGCTTCACAGCCACCGGGAATTATCAGTGTTTTGATTACCAACTTTACAGCAGAAGATTTATTTTCAAGATTTTACCTTGTTTTGATTGCAAAATGCTGACCATTTTAGATGGCTGTTGTTGAATAAGATTTTCCCTTCCAGATAAATGTATTTGGTATCAGAAGCTTGAAAAATGCAGGGAAACTAGCCTTAAACTGCTATTGATGGTGCCACTAAAGAAGAAAATCTTGCAGATGTCCTGGTGCTATTCACTAGGGGAGATGCTGTTTCAGTTCAGCTTTTGATGGATTGTTCTCCTAAAATTTCTCAAGTTTCTGGACTACAAGCTAACTCAGCCAGGTCAGAGATTCTCTTTGGTGTATAGGATACAGAGAAACAGAATATACTTGCTCAGGTGGGTATGAAGGAGGGCAAGCTGCCCGTGAGGAATCTCGGAGTTCCATTAACAAGCAAGAAGTTAAGTGTGAACCAGTGGATTCCTTCAATAGAGAATGACAGCAAAACTAAAGTTTGGATTATCGAGTTCCTGTCCTATGCTGGGAGGATTCAGTTGATCAAATCAGTCCTATTCTCTAAACAAGTATAATTGAGCTCAGATGCACGTTTCTTCTGAAAGCTACAATCAAGCACATAGATGTTCTGTGCAGGACTTTCTTGTGGACTGCGGATCGTATCAAGAGGGAAAGACCCCCTGCGGCATGGGAGGATGCTTGTAGATTAAAACCACAGGGCGGCTTGGGCGTGTTTAGCACATCTATTTGGAATTTAGCTGCCACTGATAAGTTTTTATGGGTTGTTCGCAATTTGAAAGAAAAGCTATGGGTCAGTGGATCCATCCTTATTATGTGAAGAACAAATCTTTTTGGCAAATGGAGACTCCCAAACAGTCCGCTTGGATTGTACAGAAGATCCTGGGTTGTAGAGATAAGCTTTATGGTATTATGCTGAATTGCTGATGCAATTTAGTGGATCTTAAAGCATTAAGAAAGCATATAAATACCTCAGTGGGGTTCCGAGCTGGGATGTGGCAGAATTTGTTTGGAAATCCCTTACTTTGGCCAAGCATAATTTCTGTATGTGGATGGACTTGCTACATGTAACAGATGAAAGAAAATGGGTTTTCAGCTGATTAAAATTCGCTAATTATGTAATGAGGCACAGGAAACCGATGAAAATTTTTTCCTCCAATGTGGCTTCCCCAGAGTGTAGGGAGCTTTGTGAAAAATGGTTAAATGTGCAGGCCCATGTGCATGGAGTAATATCATTAGCTGACTGCAGAGGAGGAAATCCCAAAGAGTGAAACCAAGCATATCTTGGAAGCCGTTACTCCAGCCTCTGTTTACAATATCTGGCAAGAGTGGAACAGCAGAATTTTAACTGATCAAAGGAAGAATATGGAGTTGCTCACCAGGCAGCTTGTCCAACTTATCCATGTGAGGGCAATGAACTGTAAAAGGAAGGGTATGGCTGAAGTGCTGTGGTAGTAAACTGAGTTTGTTGGTGGAACCACAGGCTTTGCTGGGATTTGTTGTATGGAGCTAGGTTTATGCTCTGTACCATGGATTCAAAATGTGGCGAACCACGACGAAACGACCGAATTGGAAAGGTCTTTGGAGTTGGGCGAAGTGCATTTTCATGCCGCAATAGCAGCGATATGTACCGCAATTACCGTATTAGAGTAATTTTGCCGTATCGCGACCGAAACCGAAATCGCGACCAAAACCACATTTTGAATCCTTACTCTGTACTTTGTACCCCACTCTGTTTGGACAAACATATGTTTCACTTTCCAAGAAAATGTAATTACAGTAAAGCTTTTCCAACTTGTTCAAAATTCTACAAACCATAGAATACCAATACCGAGATAAGAGAAAAACAAGAAGCTAGATGCTCACCACCAGAAGTCTCACAGTATATCCATCTCTGCTGCATTTAGAAGATGGTATCTGTAGAAACATATGTTAATGTCTTTTTGCATGATTTCTGAAGAGTTGATGCCTGCATAAAATAAGAGATAGGCTGATAATAAGAAAAATATTAATAGGATAAAACATACAAGTAGAAAGCTTAGTGACCAACTAGGTAGATAAGTCTATATGATGGACTTTGGAAACAAGGCATGTCATGTAGCTGTACGTAAAAAGATCATACAATGGCCAAAAGGAAGAGGGGCTGTTGTGTAATATACTACTTAGGCTATCACAGCGGCGAGGCAAAAACATACACTTTGGTTGCCATCATCAGCTTTGCTTATGGTAAAGACATTATAAGGAAGAAATATTATCATTTATGTTTGTTAACAATTGTATTTGCAAATGAAATTAGTAATTGGAAGAGCCACAACCACAGCAACTAGCATAGACCCTGCTCTTGAAAAGACTTTAAAAAGAATGCTGGCCCACAACCACAGGGATCCACAGTGCAAAAATTTGGGACAAAAAATGATCTAGTAGAAATAGTCAAGGCAGGCTAATAAAACTATTATGAACAATGAGAAAAAGAACAAGAATATGGATAGCAGAATAGGGAGACATAGCATAAGAGGGACACAATAAACAAAGACCAAGGCCCTGTTCTCTTCAACTTATTATTTTTTTTAAAGAATACATTCAAATTAGTACAGTGCAAAAATTAGTACATATACAATAACGCAGAGAAATCATAAGCAAAAACGACAGCAGTAATATGCATAGTAGCAACACAAACAGACAATAGGTGCTTCTTTCTTGGTTCATGATAACATTTGCCCCTGTTTTCTGAATTTTTTTTATAGGTCTCTGGGAATCGGTCTCTCATATTGTAGACACAGAGGCAAAACTGTCGACATCTAGACATCCCCATAGCCAACAAAAGCAAGACTCATATTGGAAGTTGTTGTATGAGAACATTGCGCCTATTACACTATTTCTAAGCCTTGTATTAGTGTGGTAGTCCTTTTCTTTTAGAAGGGGGCACCCCAAAAAAAAATCACATTGCTATTGGCCTATATCAAAGGTTGGGTTTAAGCCCTTTCATTTTTAGAATCGTTATGAATGAATTTAGAGGATTCAAAAATAAGTACCATGTACCTTGTTTCTAGATGACATTGTTCCAACTTCGAATCGATGTACTTAAGAAGTGAACACAAAGTTGGAGCACAAGGAGAAGAGTAAGATTGAGTAGGTCGAGTACCTAGAATATAAGTTCAATGAAGGAAAAGGAAGGACACTATAAGAAATCCCTATTCGTGATGCTCTAGTAGCCAAGATTGGCGAGTTTAGATACTTCGGCTCAATCATTAAAAGTACAGGGAATATCGACATTGCATAAGGGCATGATGACAAAAATGTAGAATGCATCTGGAATTCCATGTGATAAGAATGTCGTAGGACTAAAGAGAGTTTATCACCTTGGTGGTCATACCAAACTTGTTGCACAACTCCAGCATTGGGCGACAGGAAAAAAACAAAGCCCAAAGCTTGATGATTGCTAAGATGAGAATGACTTGGTGAATGTCATTATACAAGACTGAATAAGATTAAAAAAACAAATTAGAGAAAAATTATGAGGGGTACCAATAGAGGATAAGATAAGCGAAACAACGTTTTCAACACGCCGAGAGAATCGGAGACGCATCCATAAGGAGCATGAGAGGAGTGCCCTTCTAAAACATAGAAATGAGGCTAAGGAATACTGACGGAGAACTAGAATAAGGTGAAACAAGATATGGCACATATTCAACTAATAAAAGATATCAGACACTCGGTAAGTGGCCTTTTGCCCTTGCTTTAGTTATTAGACACTTAGAAGATGCAGATATTGACTTATATGATACACAAGATGTGTTTCTTTGCTAATTGTCATTATATTTTAATGTGTTTCCCTCGATCTTCAAATAATATTATATGATGTTGCTTACAATTATTATCTAATGCTCTACTATATCTAACGCCTTTCACTAACCAAAAAAAAAAAAGGTTTTGACCTATCAAAATTGTTCTTCTGCATCCCCCAAAAGGGAAGGAAAAAAAAAACACACACACACAAACACACATACAACACCAGAGAGTTTCTTTCAAGGTTTTCATGGAATCAAACTCTGTGGTTGCAAGGATAAGATTACCTTCATTTAGACTTGTCCACTTTGGTTACACAGGATCTAACCATAGTTACCCAGATCGCTCTATACCCCCACGATCCCCCTTCTGGGAACAAGCGATCTAGAGCCTAAATTAAACTAAATTTGTCGAATAAGTAGCGATCTGCGTCACGGACTAAGCGATCCAGCAAGCGTTCTCGGTAACAATGGATCTGACGAGTTTCCTGCATCCTTTCTTCTATTATTGGCACCATTAGCTTCTTTCTATTCACTTCATTTTTGTTGGTTATTCTTCTGAATCCAAAGCATATAAATTGTATAACCCTGTTAGTGGCAAGTTAACCATTGGCAGAGATGTAGTGTTCAATGAAGCAGCAAGCTGGGACTGGGGAGAGCAGCGGGCTCAGCAAGGCATTCCTATGGACATTTCTTCAGATCCACCACCTGAACCAACACCTGGAAGCAGTCCTGCAAGGTCATCTCTTCTAAGTTCACCTGAGAGTTCTCCCACGTCATCCCCAAGCAGAAACTCTTCTTCAGATGTAGAAGAGACTTCACCTACTCCTCCACTCAGAAGATCAACAAGAATTAGGAAGTCAAATCCCCAATATGCTGACTATAACACATCCTGCACTTTTGCTCTACTTGTTACAGATCCTATTAGCTTTGATGGAGCTATAAATGAGCCTGAGCGGTATAAATGAGCCTGAGCGGTGTAAGGCTATGGATGAGGAGTTGGAGGCTATTAAGAAAAATGAGACTTAGGATTTGGTAGAGTTGCCAAAAGAAAAGAATGTTATTGGCTTGAAATGGGTGTACCGCACTAAGTAACATGCCAATGATAAAATTCAGAAGCTCAAAGCTCGTTTGATTGCAAAAGGATGTGCAGCAAGAAGGTGTGGGTTTTGATGAAACATTCTCTCCTGTGGCTCGCTTTGAAACAGTAAGAGTGTTTCTGGCACTAGCAGCACAACTTGAGTGGCCAATCTACCAATTTGATGTTAAGTCAGCATTTTTGAATGGAGAATTGAAAGAGGAAGTATATGTTGCCCAACCTGAAGGATATGTTGCTAAAGGAGAGGAAGATAAAGTATACAGGTTGAAAAAGACTTTATATGGCCTAAAGCAAGCTCCGTGGGCATGGTATAGCAAGATGACTCATATTTTCAAGAGAATGGATTTGAAAGGAGTGAAAATGAACCCACCCTTTATGTCAAAAGGCAAGGTAATTCCCATTTTCTTGCCGTATGCCTTTATGTTGATGATATGATTTATATGGGGTCTTGTGAGTCACTCATTGAAGAATTTAAGTTCTGCATGAAGGGAAAGTTTGATATGTCAAATTTGGGTTTGCTACATTATTTTTGTGGACTTGAGGCTAACCAGTGTGCTGATGGAATTTTTATCACACAAAAGAAGTATGCTACTAATTTGCTGGAGAGGTTTAACACACTGCATTGCAATTCAACGCCCACACCCATGAATGTGAATGAAAAGCTTGTAGTTAATGATGGCACTGGCAAGGCAAATGCAAAGCAATTTCAGAGCATTGTTGGTGGTCTAAATTATTTGTGCCATATTAGACCTAACATCACATTTTCTGTGAGTGTAGTGTCAAGATTTATGCACAATCCTTCACCGCATCATCTTGGAGCAGAAAAGAAAATTCTTCGTTATATAGCTGGAGCTACTGATTTTGGGATTTGGTACTTTAAGGTATCAAAATTCAAGTTAGGTGGCTTTTCTGATAGCGATTGGGCAGGATGCTTAGAGGACAGAAAGAGCACTTCAGGCTCCATATTTTCCCTAGGTTCTGGTGCTATTTCATGGAGCTCAAAGAAGCAAGATGTCATTGCTCTGTCCTCTTCGGAAGCAGAATATGTTGCTGTTACAGGAGCTGCTTGTCAAGCTATTTGGTTACGGAGGTTATTGGTTGATTTCCTTCAAATGCAAGGGGGAGCTACTGAGGTTTTCTGTGACAACAAAGCAACAATTGCCATGACAAAAAATCCAGCATTTCATAGTAGAACAAAGCACATAAACATCCGTTATCATTTTATTCGGAAGTTGGTTGCGGATGGTGAAGTAACTTTGAGTTACTGCAATACAAACAGTCAAGTCGCTGACATTCTCACAAAATCACTTCCGTGAGCTAAGCATGAAGTCTTCAGACTTCGGATGGGAGTGACAAGCTTTGAAGCAAGGGGGAGGGTTGAAAGTGCTTCAAAGAGTTAATTCAGTTTCTTTATTTTTAGGATTTAGTCAACATCTGGTTGATGTTTACCAAGTCTTTTCTGTTAATTTGTTTTCTATTTTTAGGTTTGTTATCTGTTCCTATTCTTTAGGCTCAAGGTTACCTAATTGCTGAGTTGTGGTTAGTTGGCTAGATTTTATGAATTATTAGTTTCTATGCAGCCTATAAATAGAGCAGCATATCAGTTGTATTTTTAATCAAATTTTATCTGAGAGAAATAAAGCATCAGCAGCTTTATTAAGATTCTTCTCAATATTTTTTACTGTTTTGAATTATCTTTTCTCCTGTTTTTTCCCAACACATTGAGCTTACATGTCAAATGCTTAATCTTTAAACCCGTAAGTTCTGTAGTATCTTTATACCGCTTCAACTTGTTGCTTAATCCTCTGGTCTCATCATCAAAATACTATCACAGATATCATACACCACAAATAGCCCATCTAGATCCCTTTAATGAGCTCATTCATCGCAAGTGCTAAAAAAGGGGGCTAAAGTAGATTCTTAATGTAATCTAACATTAATAGGGAAGTCAAGTGATACAATAACCAACTTCAAGACATAAACGTTAGTCATTTGCACCATTTTCATTCTTACAAACGAGATGACATAGAAAGCCCTTCCCCTTGCTCATTTTTCTCTCTCTTCCGACTCCTTAACCAGTCCCTAACCCTCCCCCCATCCCCCCACTCCAAACAATTTTTTCAGCAATGGCAGTTACATAGTGAGTCATATCCTTTGAAGAAAGGTATACAGATGATAGGGAAAAATGAAAGTACAGGGAGTAAAGAGGGCATGACAGGATGCTCGAGGGAAGAAAGTGACTAACATAAGCACGCCACTATGGTTCACCTCCAACGAAGGCACCACATGTTGCCAAGCAACAAAGGCAAGTGAGCATGTAAGGAGAGAAAAATCTAGGTGGTGGACTAGAAGAGGATGATTTAGAGGTTTGCCTTGGCCATTTAGTTTAGACTTGATGAGAGGCAGGTTTTTTATGATCAAGTTCTCATATAAAATGGTGTTATCATCGGATTCACTTAGTATATTTAACAACTAAGGACCAAAATGCTTAAAAAGTGTGACCTGTACATCTAAGCAAACTAGTTGGTTCAAGTCTAGACCAAATTATGAACCGAGTTTGTTTATGCTATACGGCTATGCATAACCCTACTTTGATACTTGCCTATGCTTGTCTTAGTGCTGCGCAGATCATTGTTGCCTCAGCTTCAAAGTGACTTTCCACCTAGGCAACACGAAAGTGGGTGCCATCCATAAGAACCACAAGAAGGTTGTTAGTAATCATGTGTGCATTTTGGAAGATTTTACTTTCCACACTCAGCTCTTCTTACACTCAGCAGGCTCTTCACATCATTCTACAACGTGATTTCTATTTAAGGGGGAGTGATAAGAAAAAGACACAACTCTCTGAGAATGCTTGGATGAAGAATCTCAATTTATCATCTTCATACCTAAGGTATAAGGCAGAAAGATGTTGCAAATTCCATGCATCACATGACAAGAAATTCCAAGTTACTCGAAAGATTTTATGGGATTACAAACCTCAATATACATACCAGAGATCACTTATGACCCTTCTGCTTTTCAAATTCATTCAAGTCATTTAATGATACATGCAAGGAAAAGAATGAATTGTTGGACAATAGTGTACAGTGGTTGGGATTAGGGAATGACAATAATGCATACTTCGTGCTCAGATGAAATGAAATGGAGGGCAGCACAAATGAGCATTGCTAATTCCACTAAGATTGGGAACTTCTGATGAGAAGGAATTATGGATACAAATGTGAGAAGAGTTAAGCATAAAACACCTATCAATGGTATGAATATATGATTCTTCAGATTGGGCATGCTTCAGCTCCTGAACAGCACCAGAACCCTAACACCTGTTTGCAAATCAAGATATTGAAAAGCTTTTCGCCCTACTAAAGACAGAGGGGGGTCAGGGGGGTTGGGGATCAAAAACTTAAAAGGAGAATTGGGTGTAGTAGAGTTCCAGTAGTGGAGGAGCATTCCGCTAATAGAAGATCAGTACAAATGGATGCAACAATATCACTTTGATTTGTGAAACAGCTAATCCAAATCTATTGGCAAAATAGACCTATTTCTTCATGCACAATTTCTAATAACTTATCACGAAGTAGCTACTGAGTAAATTGCAGGTGTAGGCCTCATTGGTGCAGCATATGCAAAGTTCTTTTCTTCTTGGATGCGAGTTTCACAATGATCTATCACTTGCACTGAAATTAGCAAGTATGGGAGAAGAGGTATTTACCTTAAGAGCGATGCTCAAACTCGATATAAGGCATACGAATCGATTGAGTGGGATTTTGTGCAAGCTTCTACGCAGGAACTCGTCTTCCTGAGAAGCTCATCTATCTAGGTGTGTCTGCATTATTTTGCCTAGCTATGCTATCAATATAACTGGTTTCCTACGACTCTTGCCACGGAGGGGCTTCATCATGCAGCGCGGGGGGGAGGGGGGGTCCACCATCTTCCTCCCTCTTTATACTTTGTATGGAGGTGTTCAGGAGAAATGTTCAGATAGCAGCTATGCTGTTGTGCGGTTACAACTCCCAATCCCATCATTGGGGTAAGAAAATGGGGCTCACCCAGCTTTGCAAATGATCTGCTCTTATTTCCAAAAGGAGATATTGCCTCTGTTAGGGTGGTGCTTCAGGTTTATTGACCATTAAGAGATGCCACCCTCATAGCACAAACACAGAAGTTCAATTTTACAGTAGGAAAACTAGTAATGACAATAAGCAGCTATTCTGCAAGCACCTTGTTTCACCGAATGGTCTTTTCCTTTTAGGTGTCCCGTTATACCTGTCACGGCCATAAGAATGCACTACCAGTGCTTGTCTGCCAATAACAATGATCCTTAGCAAGATGCACCACTCACTGCAATTACTTTCTTATGTAAGCTGAAATTTCATAACCAGCGTTGCAGTCATAGCCAACAAACCCTCCTGCGTTTACCCTTTTTGGCCATAAGAGTCCACCAACTAACTAGAATACAGAAACTTCATACATGATGGGAGCGCTGAGACTAAAAAAAAAGGGCATCAGTGAGCAGGAACTGGGCTCCCAGACCCATTATGGAAGAGGAATTCTGTTCTAAGGAAATTATCGTTTCAAATAAAGCTGGCTTGATCAAGCTTTGCGGCAAATTGACAAATACAAGTTTCTGTGACATGAGTTACTGAAAAACTGAAAATAGATGATTATGCAATGCTAGCCGTGAATTGAATCCTTTGTCGACAAGAAAGAAATTCTAATGGGCAGGGAAATCCATAATTTGGGAAGCTGGCACTGACAAATTGCTCATCCCATCTTATGCAAACAGGGAAGAGGGGTAATTTTAGCATAGGAGGAAGCTATGATTTTTTTAGGGAAGATGCAGTACACAGCCGCACGTACACTGGAATAAAGATATTTGAGATGCAAGTAAAATTTATCTAGCCACTGCATACCTTTCAAACTCGAGCTTCTGAATAATAATCCCATTCAATATCAACTCTGGGTTATAACTTATAAGCCATTACGCTTGTAATAACATTTATCAAACAGTAAACACTAACAATAAAACAAAAAATGCAGAATATTATAAATTGATCATGACTTCTGCCACAATAATATGTGGCACCAGAACTCAGAGATGCATGCACTATTCAGATGCTAGTATTATTGCAAAAGAGACAAATACCCTCAAAACTAAACCCATAAAGGGAAAGAAAAACAAATGAAACGTCAAACCTCTTTTAAGAAACGGAACACAATAATCTTTATCTTCTTCACGAGATAGAATGAAAAGATCATTCAAAGGCATCCTTTCACAGTTGGTGATCAAATCGACTGCCTGCGTATAAAATTCTCACTTCATCAAAATCCAACATACCATAACGGATGTAACACATAGACCTGGCAAACGGGTCATTCCGGTCGGGTACAGGTCTTAGTTCTGTTCGGGTCGCTTTCGGGTCAACTATGTTCGGTTCGGGTGGAGTTCAGGTCGGATCTGTTTCGAGTTGTCTACAGTAACCCGATTCGAATCGGATATGGATCAAGTATAATTTGGGCCGGGTGGGATATAGTTTAATGTTTGGATCAATATTGGGTCATGTGTAAATCGAATCGGGTATAAATCAAGTTGGGTTAATTTCGAATCATTGTATGTTTTCAATGCAGCCATCTTTAGTTCTTTACTTTTAACTTGCATTTAAAAGATAAAAACCGTTCAACTAGACAACCATTTATTCTATATTTCTCTTTTAATTCATACATTAATGATTAATTGATTATATTCTGAACTTACTAAGAAAGTTAGTAAATTACAAATAGAAGTATACACGTCATCCCTAACCCCATATCAAATGCGCCGTCCAATTATTCAAAGAATTATGTGTCGTTAAGTCAAGTTTTAATCATCTCAATTGAGTTTATGCGATGACAAAATAAATGGACCAACCTAACGCAAATTATTTGTCAATGGTCTCATTTATGAGCCCCAATACCAAAATATACCTTGAAAAATGAAACCAAAAAAAGAAAGAAAATAACGACATTTTTATTTAGACCCCAGTGTTGGTTTATAACTTCACGTTTGTCATATTTGGAGCTGGTAAATAGAAACAGGTTGATTCAAGTCGACATTTTTAGTAATCGAATCAATATTCTTTAATAGCTCGTTAAGTGATCATGCATCAACATTGAAAGATTTGTCTTTGTGAGTTTGATAACTTGATCTGCATATGCTCAATGAGTCAAAACTAAAAAGCAACGACAATATATGAGTATGTGTCAATTAGCATTACATTTATGTGATTGTGAATGCTCGTTACCTAAACTCGAGACTTGGAATTTAATTATCCAAAATTCAAATGAGTGACATTATTATGAGATCATATGCAACTCTACATTCTTGAATATGATATGTAGAATTAAACATGTCATGAAGATGACTTAGAATCGTAGATTAGTCGTGCGGAATTTTTGACGGTAGCCACATAATGATATTACAACAACAACAACACCACCTCCCAGTGTGAGTCCCACTTTCGCAGGATCTGGGAAGATCCAACTATAGGCAACCTTACCTCTACCGGCATTCCTACCCGTAGAGAGGTTGACTCCAAGAGACCCACAAAAAGGATTTTATGAAAATATTTTATAGAAGAAAGTTTTTATGAAAACATTTTATGGGAAGAATTAAGGCCACATAGCAAGGAATAATTAAGATAAATTAAAAGTACAAGTTACTGAGGCTATGAAACACAAAAATAATATAACAGAGGAAGGTAATATACCTTAACACTCAGGTTGTCTCTTCCCAGAAGAAAGTACTACCGGCAAACAAATATGACATACGAAAATCCCTACCAGCACTAAGCCACTGCAGCCAAAAAAACATCTACGGAGACGACTCTCTGCGATCTAAGATTTTAATCCTATCCCGCCACAGCCTCCTATCCTGAGCCAGGTCCTCCGTCAAACTTACAACTTTCAAGTCCTCTCTAATCACCTCGTCCAAACTCTTCTTTGGTCAACCCCTCCCTCTTTTGCCTTCGGGGATGTTGATCATCTCACATCTTCTCAGTGGAGCGTCCACACTTCTCCTTTTCACATGGCCAAACCATCTGAGTCTTATTTCTCTTATCTTATCTTCGATGGAAGCTACTTTAGCTAAGTCCCTTATTACTCCATTTCTAATTCTGTCTATTCTCATAAAACCACACATCCACCTAATCATCCTCATTTCTGCTACCATCAACCTTTAAACCTGCATCTTCTTTAGAGGCCAACATTCCGATCCATAGAATACAGTCGGTCTAACTACCATACGATAGACTTTGCCTTTCAAACCTAAGGGCACCCTCTTATCACACAGCACACCTGAGGTATACTTGCATAGGCTCATAGCGTGCATTGCATTAAGTCATTAAGTGAATCAAATAGTAAAATAGAACTGTTAGATCCTAATAAGTTTAATAGATTGTTAATTATACTTATCTTTTCTTAATTTTTATTGTGACAAAATATTTTTTTCCTTATATTTATACTACATATCTATCAAATTAAAAATTAAAAACTATTAACTATTTTATTTTTTCCTCTTAAGTTTTTAATTGATTTCATTTGTAAAAATTCCCTCTTAAATTCTTTTTCTTTTCCCACCTAAACTCAACTAATTGAGTATGAAAAATTCAAAATTCCTCCCCAAAAGAGAAAAAACTAAAACCCAAAAAAAACGTTACTACTTATTTGGGTAAAATTGAGTCGGGTAAGAATCGGATCGGTTTTAAATCGGGTACGTTTTGATTCCGACTCGGGTTGTCCATTTTCGGTTCACTTCGGGTTGAGGTCACTACGGATCAGGTTTGAATTGGATCGGGTCATTTCGGGTGTGGGTCATTTCGGGTGTGGGTCATTTCGGGTTCGGTTTACTTCAGGGGTTCGGGTCCAAATCGGTTCATCCCATTTCGAGTGTCGGTTCGGATATGGATCCAGGTCGTTCGGTTCGGGTTTAGTTCTCGAGTCAGTTTTGCCAGGTCTAGTAACATAACAAATAATGCAACATCTGAGTGGAGCAAGGAAGAATACACTTGCTACTAGAATAAAGGGCAGTAAACATTATATTTGCACATGCATGAACCACAATCTCAAAGTTGGTAGCTATACTCCACCTTGAGTTTCAGCTAATGCATGAAATACTCCTAAGTAATATGCTCACAAACTGAAACTCCAAGAAATGATGGTATCATAGTACATCTATTATGATTTATGTATGATGAGTTCAAAAAGGGAATACAATGGTAGGAGAACGGTGCAAGCCCCATTTTCTCTCCCCCATAGTACTAGTAATGTGAGTGATGCATTTGATACCTGTACCTAGTTAACCACAAGGTCCACAGCATTTAATAGTAAAATAAATGATGGATGGATGTAATATGGTTGTCCATAGCTTCCAACCCCAATAAAGCTTCCACTCTTTGTAGGTATAATGGATAATTGAGGAAAATATCAGCCACAACGGAGGAAAAAAAAGGAAGGAGATAACAAAAGCAAACAGAAGACACTAGGTAATTTCTTGACAAGTTGGACAATCAAGAAGCATCGGGATTGGAGGCATATATAATTCGCCGTGTAATTTCAACTTTCAATTTATTTAAGAAATCAGTGATTAAGATTGCAAAGCCATTCTGAAGGACTGCGACTCTTTAGCAAACAGCGACCAAAATAGATGCTTAGAATTTCAATACCTTATGTACAACATATCAGTATTATGAAAGAGTTTTGAAAGACACGCCTTCTCTCAAATTCTGGTAATCTTCTCTAGGCGGTAAAAAACATTCTTCAAAAACCACAGGTGAACTTCTATGAGTGACTAGTGAACTCTGACAAGTGCTTTGCAGGACAATTGAGCAGGGACAAGGAACTTGCTTAGGATGAAACCAGCAGGGTAAGAAATGAGCACACCACAGAAGAACCTTTAAAAAAGGTCTTTTCCATGAAGAAACCCTGATAATCTTTTCAATATCAAAAGGTCATTTTCTGAAACTAACGGTGAAATCCTATTAGTGTCTAGTGACCTCAGAAGTGCTTTAAAGCATAACTGAGCAAGCACAAGGGACTTGGATAGCATGAAGCAAGCAAGGTAGAAAACGACTGCCCCAACATTTTTGGTTAGCTAGCGGCTTGTTTCTCCTTAGCAATATCAAAAACAAGGGTTACTTCTTAAGGCAATCACCTCATAAGTAGGCTTGAACTTGGCCACTTAAGACTCTTTAAGTTCAAATAGGCTGAAATAGAAACCTAACCAATCCATGTGACGAACTTCTCAAGCTATGCTGAGAATTTAATGACCAGAGAATATGTGGTACTTTTGAAAATGGAGACCTGCTCCAGTTCACCTACCAATTTCATCCTTCAGGTAGCTTGCTTATCTGTAGACCTAGGAAGGAACACTTCTCCACCTCCGACAAGTTTCGAAAAGGCAGAAAACCTCTTCCTTGCAGACACAGTCTCCGGGGATGGCCGTCTCATTTACATTGGTAGCATTCATGTTGTCTCGTGGATCATTGTAGTAAGAGAAACATATGCATAACAGTTTTCGAATAAAGCTTTATGTATTTTCTGAAGGTGGCATGACTTCCTTCCCTGTCTCCTGCACTCTTTTGTGTGTGCTTATCTGAAACTTGATAAAGGGGGAGACCCTTACACAACTCTCCCAAAAGAATTTTTCTTCAAAGGCAAAGACTTGCACCGGTTTTATAATTGAAATGACCAAGGATGGCAAGCAAAGAGACACTGAATCTGCTAAAATGCCTATGTCTCTTTCATGAGCGAAATCATTGAAACATCTGAGTAATGGAAGTAGGAGTTTCAGGTTTAGGGTTATGCTCACAACAGCTTTACCAGGAATTTTGTAATAGTTACATTTTTGCTTTGTTCATTTCAATTTTTTTTGGAAAATTTCCCTTCTGAAATATTCAGTGGATTCCTCAAAATAGGTGACAGATAGACCGAATAATTTTGTCTATCTCAGTTGCTTGGAAATATTCCAGTCTGAAATTTTCCATGAAGATGAAGTGAACAAAGCCTATATAGCCACAGTTTCAGGATTATTCCACCAAGGTTGTCCTAGGCTCCTAGCTAGCTAGCTGTTTATTAAGAGAGCCACCCCAACCAACACGAGCACCTTGCCTCCAATCAAAGATCATTCTAAACATGATACGGCCCTAAATATTGAGTTGGCCAAGTACTAAAAGAATAAGTTCAAAGAATGTTATTGTTACCAAAAGTGATCACAAGACAAACAGCATCTCTTTGACAGTTGTTAGAACATGAAACCCATGCATCTTAGTACCCTAATGTAAGGTGTAACAATTAGGATTTACTAGAACCTATGTGTCTTCAACAGCAAGCTGAAACCCCCACACCCAACCTAAGTCTCACACTAATGCATTAAACAAGAACTAGTTCATTCACTATCACAAGGGAGAGATAAGCCTTCCCTGCTTAAATCCCTCCCCCTTTGCTGCGGAAGATCTTAATGTGTTTACCCTTTTTTTTTGGGGGGGGGGGGTTAGTAAGCTGATCCATTCTGTGGGATCCCTATCTTGGGGAACTAAATAGAGCTGAGCAGAGCAGGGGGTGGAGGTGACTCAGGCCCAAAGGCCTGGTTGGTTGCACTGCTCCATTCCACAAAGGATTTCGCAAGCTATGGGAGTTGATCCCATGATCTCCCCAAAAAGAAGGGATTTTGCTACATATAAGAATTCATCCCATGACCTCCCCGAAGAGCAGCAACCTCAATGCTAATTGAGTTATGCCCACTTGACCTAGCTATGTTTACATAGAGGGACTAAAACATAGAAAGATTCCACTGCACAATGAAGAAAACTCAGAAGCAGATCAAGAGACTATGCACCTGGCCATGAGCAGGACTGACCAAGCTAGTAAGTAGTTCTTGTCCAGGCTGAACACTTGGAGTGACAAAGACCCTGTAGCCCTGCTCAGGAATTAAACACAGAAGAAATTAGGCTATGATGAAGCATATCAATTTGAATGAAAGATGGAAAATGAGAAACAAGAATATTCATCAGCATCGCAAACTACATTTTCAAAAATAAATGCAGGTAAATACATATACAGTTAGAAGAGTACCTTCAACAAGGGGTGCTGTCTTGCTTGATCCAGTGAAAGAGACAATTTAAAACCAATTTCCTGCTCTTTCTTCACATCCCCTAGGATGTAATTTCGCTCATCAATGAAAGAACCAGCCTGGTCACAGCTCTCAAGCCACATATGCGTTACCACAGGTTTACCATGGGCAATGAACTCCAACATATTTCTTGTCCGTGCAAACTTATCTGCTATGAAATGAGTTACCGCTGAGGGACAAGACACCATGGGAACACCAAGTCGTGCCAAAATCTGATGAATAGTCATCATAGGAAGAATTACAATGACGAACCATAAATAGAAAGACAACCATTAAGACAAGGTTAATAGCAAAAGGAGACGAATACCTTCTTCTGCTGCTTCAATATACCCTTGTCCAAATTCTGGCTCAACAAGACCAGAATATTAGCCATCGTTTTTCGCTTTTGAAAATCTTTTGAAGTGAATTCTGGAATTGACTCATTTAAGCCTAATCTGACCAATTCTCGAGGAAGAGGTGACAATGTCGCCTTTTTCTTACCACCTTGTTCACGACAGCCATCTATCATATTGATCAAATTTGTCTCATCTGTGAGCAGAGGATAGTTAGGAGACATGACCCGATTCAAAGCATGTGAGTTTACAGTCTTGTATGCTAATCCCTGATCATCTATCCTTCTTGCACCATTCACAGTGCCGCAAAGTCCTTAGATGCCTCCTCAAGCTTCACAGCACTGCCATTATCCATCAGCTGTTCAGAAATTCTTTGCGTTTCCACGACAGGATCACTGTCAGAAATTTATTTCTGTCTTGATACATCAACACTGTAATTATGAAAGTTTACATTACAGGTTGTCTCAGAAGAATACCAACAAGGGCTAATATACACTGATGACCGCCGTCTCCGCTTCACATTGGAACCAAAGGAAATTGAACTAAGGAGGCTTTCCGAATTAAATTGACTTCTCAGAGAAGAATGATCGCATCGTTCTGTTCTAAATTTAACAGCTGAATAATCCACGCCAGACGACCCCTCAGAATGGCAAAGCATTTGAGTGCATATTCTTTTACCCTTAGAATAGTCTCTCGAAAACCAGCCTTTCAGGGCAACGGCATATGATTTACTATCATGAGTAATTTTAAACTTCCCAGCATTCTTAAACTTTGATGATGGACTCTTAGAAAAGTTCTCCATCAAACTAGAAACTCCCAGCATATTGGCACCAATACTTCCCTCATTGCCTTTTACCATGAAGATCAAACTCGAGTTGGTGATGTTTTCCATCAGATGTATTAATTGCAGGTTCATATATGATTGGATATGTCTTGCCTTCTTTGCTCACATACACATTCCCATTATTCCTAGATTTTTCCCAAAGAAGCTCGGAATAGTTTTCCATTTGAGCTGAAACCTCTAATGTATCATCATTGGCACTTGTCTCTATTCTTTTATCATGGAAACCCACCTTCATATGGTCAATCATTCCTTCCATAGACTCATTCTTAAGACCGCCATTCATATTGAGTAAGTTCGGCAACTTCAGGCTTCCACCGAGCGGATACATATCCCTCTGCTTCCTTCTGTGCTTCAATTTGCAAAGCGACAAATCTTCATTTGCGACAAATGAACGCAAGTTCTCCTTGAAACCATTGCTGTTGGCCCCCTTAGCTCCCTTTATCTTTGTTTTCTTTATAGACTTAGCCTTGCCAGAATCCTCAGAGCTCCTTTCGGCCAAGCATTTCCCACTTAATTTCTCTCCATTTTCTCTTCCTTCCAGTTCCAATATTTGCACTCCCTTCGTCTTGCTGTCAGAGCACAAAAATCTTCTATTATCTATTGGTTGGCTAGCAATGCTTCTAGAAGCAGAGCGAGCTTTCTTAAGGAAAGGCCAAACTCCTGCATCATTCTTCTTCTCAGTGCCTCCTACTGATTTGGGACGTTGATCAGCATCCTTGTCAATGGATCCAGCAGAAGCACCAAGTGACAATTCTTGTATAGCTTCAGCAGCTATCTGCGTATCAATTCCTACGTCAAAGTTATGTTCTGAATCTGATTCTTTATGAACTGCACCTGATTCCAACTGCGTAATTGGACACTCTCCATTTCCCTGTAGATCCAGCTCTGCATCAGAGAGCTCTCTGGCTCTCTTTTCATTACCTTTTTGGGTCTCTCCAGCAGTTTCGGAGTCACAAACTGCCAAATTGGGATGTGAGTGAGTCAAATCTTTTAGCACTTGATTGCTGTTAAAACTCCCAGTCTTTCCATCGCAGAAGATATCTGGTTTCCCATGTTTCTTAGAGATTACATCCTTCAAATCAGCATATCTTCTCACAAAAATCTTACCATGTTTATTCCCCAGGAAGGATAGCTGACCCCTGTTGCCTAAACAGTCGGATTTTCCTACAGTGTCCTGACATTGATCCCAGTCAAAAATTCCTGCTTCCTCGGCCTTGTCTCTAAGCTTGGCCCATCTGACCAAACTTTGAACCCCATTGGCACTTGACATGGGAGGTGATCTGTCCCTGACATTGACATTAGCCACAGGAGAGGAATCCACAGCATTAACAGAAACATATTCATCAAC
Organism: Carnegiea gigantea; assembly: GCA_029747015.1. NCBI lineage: Eukaryota > Viridiplantae > Streptophyta > Magnoliopsida > Caryophyllales > Cactaceae > Carnegiea > Carnegiea gigantea. The sequence goes on along the minus strand of JAKOGI010002617.1, from coordinate 33,825 downwards.
AAAGAGAAGTGCCTTGGCGAGGTCTTCAGGTTCCTGGGAGTCGACATAACTTAAACCCGCACACTCACATTTGGTGTTAGGTGCCCTTGTTCCTTCTTGCTCAATCATTTCCCTTAAGATACAACTTGTTCTTTTCTTTTTACGTGTATACACTATATGTACTTCCCTCGTCTTCCATTGACTTGTCTCAACATAATGATCAAATTTAACTCCTTCACTTAGCTGTCTACTATCATCAGTGAATACAGCACAGGAAATTGTATTGACCAAGTCTGCATCTTTTACTTGAGATATCCCAGAGTACTCAAAATATATCTCCGTACCTTGTACCTCACTCTGCACAGTAACAGGGCAGTCATCATTTCCCTTGCAAACAATCATATGTGCGGATTGGCCTGAACAAAACACATACTGCAAATAAAATCATGAATATCAGAAACTAAACTCATTCTTTTTCTTGCACTCCAAATTTATGAAGGACAAGCATACCCCCATTTGGCCTAAATATTCCTACACGACCCCATAGGCAGATAGGTTAGATTCTACCATTTATATAATGCTCCAATTCCACGAGCACAATTACACGGATCACAAAAATACATTATCATCCAACACTCCAGCAATATTGTCCTATTAAACAACTATTTATCAGCAACTGCAGAAGGGATAATCCTTTGTAGCTCTTAAAAACATCATTACAGTTGTAAAACCAAAGCCTGCCGATGTTCACCGAAATTAAACTACAAAGAAAAGCTACTTATGAAATTGATGATATACTTTATGTTCTGCAGAAAAAATTTCTTCAGTCACAAAGTCCAAGCCAAACTTCATAGAACTTCTCTTCTGAGAAGAATTGATCAAAATGAATACAAAGACAACTACTTTGAATATTGCAAACACCAAAACAAAATAAACATCAAAAAACTAGGAATAAAATCACTGATACACGATTCTTGAGTGAAACTAGGTGTCTCAAGATGCAAATTTTAATGCATACGAATTTTCGGATGTATGAGGCAGAACATCAGACCACTGCAGTCCAAAGTAGGAGAAAAATAGCTTATGTCAAAATTAAATAAAGAACAGCAATAAGAGAGAAGAGATTGTAGTATTTGTCTTACACCTCTATCTTAATTCCGCCAGGAACTGACCTGAAACATGCCCGCTACCAGCACATGCAGCAATATACGCAATTGGGCGTCTTCGTTTCTTGCATGGAGAAAAAGAGGGAGGCGAGCTATCAACAAAACCATCAGTTCAACATGATAACCCTTTTTTCTCAGCAGCATCTGTTACTTCATCATCACTGTCAGGAACAACTTGAGTATCATATCCATCCAGCAGTAGAGTCTCCAAACTTTCAGCAGAATCAACATCATGGAGTACTTGGGTATCATGCTGTACAGCACCCACTGGAGTCTCAATTAATGAACCGTTGACCTCAGCAACACTGTCAAAACGCTCAACATAGACTTCCTTTGTACCACTAAATTTGTTTCCTGATGTTGAAGCAACACAATTACACACAGCACATAATCTGTATAACAAGAAGCCAAGCCTACACAGGCAAAGCTGACTACAACGACACATAAAAGTACCAACCTCTCTTGATCTTGTCATAACATGGGGATGAAAGGCCAACCAAAAAAATTCACCTTCCACATTATACAACATAGATGATTGCTTACAAATATAAATAAACGGGCACACTCAGCATGAATAACTCATCTCAGTGTTAATGTAAATTCACAGGCTGAAGCATTTCTATTGGCAGTGAACAAATATTTCCGAAAATCAAAATGTAACAGTTGACAAAGCGGATAAAAGCTCTTCAGCCAGATAAAGAATGTTAGGACTAAATCAAAACGAGATTTTTTTCAGAAACGAAAAAAAAAGGGTCTTCATATGAGACAATTCGTGCAATTCAAACCATTATGTATGTGACCTAACTTTTGAAAAATGCGACTCGAGTACTGACTGTTAATCTTTTTTCCCTTCTTTTGTTGGATTGGGGCTTGTCTTGGCAACCCCAATTCCGCAGAAATTCTCCTCAATCCTATACCTAAGTGATAATCGATAAATTGAAAGTTTTTCATTTTCCCTCTTTTTCCATGTTCACCAGCATTGCAAAAAAATATATATAAATGAAAAAAGAAATGGGTTTCACAGGAAGAAAGGACACTTCCTTAAGTTCATAGCTTAGTCTACTGAAATAAGCCAACAATCAAGTAAATTACAAGAGTTGAGAGGATGAATGATGACGTTGCCCTAGTAGAAACAATAGTAATAGCAGTTTCAACTTCGACGTCAAAAGTAAATGCTACTAGAGAGAGAAAGAGTAGGAGGAAGATGAAGATGATTACCGAAAATCGGAAAATCTGAATGTGCAGCCATTGATTTACTCAGACCTTCAATGCGACATTACATGGGAGGGAATGCAGTTTGCAGAGGAAGATCGTGAACATTGAGAGGATTTTAAACTTTTTAGAGTATGTGCGAGACAAACACAGGGACGACAATGAGCCAGATTTCGTTCATAGCGGGCATGTGGTCTAGTGGTTTGATTCTCGCTTAGGCTGCGAGAGGTCCCGATTCCAATTCTCGGAATGCTCCTATCTACGCTGGTTTGGCGTATTGAAATTTCTCTTTTCGATTGGTGTTTCCTTCTTTTTCTTTTCGGTGTTTCCTTCTTTTTCTTTTCCTTTTCCTTTTTACTAGTTAAGCCTAAGAATTCATTGTTTCAATAAATATCTGGTGCTTTAGAAGTATTCACTCTATAAAATTTTAAAATTAAAAGGTTTTGTTATTGAAAATAATAAAATTTATGATACTTTTGACAAAATATGCTAAGCATATCAAAGATCAAAATGAAATATTGTAATGTATCTCACCAAAAGGCAAACAATAATATATCATTTATACTCGATAAGGATTTTTCGAATTGTCTGTGTGTTACACCAATACCCCTTAAAATTTTGAAATAAATTAATATATATTTTAAAGTTCGGCATAGCAATAGCAATGTCAATTATATACTTCGAAAATTCATTAAACCAACATACATACTTACTAACATCATTTCAATAAAGTAGCCTGTGAGCTAAGAAGTTGAGATAAGAAGTTAGCATCCCTATTTCGATGCCTTAAGATGAAAGCACAAAAGAACTAAAATTCTTAACAAATTTAATCACAACATTATCCTTGAAGTCGTCACCTTGCTTCGTCCATGCTCAATAAATCTCTAGGAAACAACAACCACCACTTCCTAGTGTCAGTCCCACTTACGTGAGATTTGGGGGAGGTACGAATGTAAACTGTCTACCTTTGCAACACTCATCTACATGTCATAACTTTTACTAGTTTCATCTCAATCAAACCAACTCGGCATCTGCTTTGCAACACACATCTGTGTCAATCAAACTCATCTCGATAGATCCCGCACACAGCATATCTTGAAAAGATTCAGTTTCACGTGCTCAATGAGTGACTTCTCTCATTTTTTGAGTTTGTTTCTTTATTCTCGTAGGGCACCTGTCTCCATCCTACGAACCAATAACACAAAATAAAATTAGACAAAATTCATGAAAACAGGGACCAAACGTAGAATGATCGCAAGAGAAAATACAACATTAGATAGAGCCTCAGGCCTATGGTCTAGAATATATCATATAAGCAAGATAACCCCAACATTTATGTTTGGCATCATATATTTCATATATTCTTTACCTTTCTAAACAAAATATCCTCAAAATATATATTTACCCTCTCTTAAATTGGGGTCAAAAGTCACAAGAAGTCACATTCTAACTCTATATTTCACCCTTT
>JAKOGI010002617.1:0-20000 GCA_029747015.1 Carnegiea gigantea | reverse complement strand
AATAATTTTAAAAAAAAAAAGAGGAACATTCGTAAGAACCAATTCAGTTAGGAGGGGAGCAGCGGCACAGTTGTAGGAAAAAAAAAGGAAGTAGACAACTATGGCACAAAAAGAAGGGAGGTGAGATTGAAGATCAAACCAGCAACGAAACTATCACCCAAAAAGAAAAAAGATAATTTAAATGAAATAATATAAATGATATATGTTGGCCATAAAATGCACCACAAAATAATTGCACAAAGAACTAGAGAAGCAAAACATTGAAAACCCACCGTAAGGATAAGCAACTTCTAAACACCAATTAGAATTTAATATAATCATGCCTGAAATCATTGGGCCTTCTATCTGCAAGACAAATGAAACTGCTCCAAAGGCCACCTCAAACAATGAAATGAAAAAAGAGAGATACAGATAAAGATAGCAGAGACTGATTTACTGATCTCAATCTTGAGGACTCATAGATGAACATGCAAACATGCATCTCAACTAAGGATTAGTAACTACCCTTTATTAAAAATATGATATTTTTATGATACCTTTATATCTAATTTGTGCTTAAAATAATAATTATTTTTATATTTTTATTTGATGTTATTTGATTCTGTAGGTGATGAAAAAAATAGAAAAATGCAGAAAAATAAATGAAAATGTTGAATGGAGAAGTTCAGGCACGATTTCCACTTGACTTGGCCCACGATCAATTAAAGCCCACTTTCCTTATTGGCCCAAATGAAAAGCAAGCAGGATAAAAATAAAAAGAAAATAAAAACAAAAAATACAACCCCCTACGTATCTCACACGTGACTCCCCCCTCCCCCTCTTATCCCTTTCACGCTCTCTCTCCTCTCGGGTTGCCCACAGCTGATAGACCCCCTTCTCTTCCTATTCTTCTCCATCTTCTTCTTTATCCCTCTCTCTCTCTCTCTCTCTGAATCAACGCTCACCAGCTCACCATCATCATGTCCATGACCAACACCACTTTCACCATATTCATCCACCTTTAGCGCCAGCACATCACCCTATCCACTGTCCACGGCTGCCTCAATCGAACGGTCAAGAATGGAGGAGGGCAAGTATAAATGCAGCGAGTAGCGATTAATTATAGGTATCTAGGTTTTTCTATGGTTTTTAGTTAGGTTTTAAGTCAAGCTTTAGTAATTTAGGGTTTTAATTTTTCGCTTCATCTCTTTTGATTCAGCATGCTAGATTTATTTTTCTTTTGTAAATTCGTTTCAAATCCTTGAACTCTTTGTTAGAATCAATAGGGTCTGTGTTTATTTCACAACTTATGCATGAATATGCTGGAATATTGATCCAATGTTTGCTGCTCAGTTCTGTTCCCTTCCCCTATTGCTCTGTTTTGCTTCCAATATTAGTCGGCCATGCATTTCTGTCTCTCAACTCCTATTTTGATTGATGCACAATTGGTTGAAGGAAATTGATTGATCCTAGATTGATTATGCTTTCTGGGTTGTGTGTGTATTGTGCTTATTGATTATATCAATCTGGGCAGAGTTGATGTCCTAGTTGTTTTCCCTGTTTTAGGCCTAATTTCACTTGTCCCTTGTTTGTTTCTCTACTCTACACTAAGCCGGTTTTGTGTTTGGGTTTTGAGGGAATTGCGGCTGAGCTCCATGGGGAAGGAGGTTGAACTAGCCTTCCTTGGTCCTTAGTCTTTTTACTTCTTTGTTTGTTTTAGTTGTGTATCTTTCATTAGGGTAGTGTTAGGGATGATGTTACTCTTTACACAGATTGTTATCTTAATTTGCATAGTTAGCTTTTTATTTTTTCTTGTTTGATATTCTAATAGTTTTACTGGATTTGGTAATATTTGATGCTCTTAGATTAACGGAAGGTAGTAGTCATAGGTTTAGTTGTTGTCTTTAATTAATTGATTTCATCTTGGTAATCACTTATTGTGGTTATATGAACTAATAATTGCTAAGCTTTTGTAAATAGTTTAGATAATTTGATTAACTTAGAAAAGTGGATTAATTACTTTGATTTAAGATTTAGTGACTTTGATCTCATCATCGTCTCTGAGGACACGACCCTTAAGTACAACGACGAAAGTCGTACGCTTGCGGCCTTTATATTTCACACTCAAAAATATCGTACAAGTTTTTGGAGCTGTTGTTGGGGACGACGACATGAGATTAGGTTACATTCTCATTTCCTTTGCTACTTTCTTATTAGTTGTATATGTTTTGTCTTGCTTTGTTTAGTTCATTATTAGTGATGACTTAATTTAGTTTATTTCTTGAAAAGTCCAAAAAAAATTAAAAAAATTAGAAAAAGTCAAAAATTTTTAAAAAAGGGAGAAATTCTAAAAATTCGTAAAAATTGAAATAACTTGAAAAATTTTAAAAACAAAATGGCAATTTTCTACTTCCCTCAGTTTGAGCATGAAATATTTTGGTGATATTTGAGTAGATTGAATGACTTTCATGCTCAATGTATTGATCAATATTTTAAGAAATGAAAAATTTGCCAAGTGATCTTTAAAGGTTCTAATGATGAATATCGGGGTCATGTTGAGATTATGTACCCAAAGGGTTTGGGATGTTTATTTACTAAGACTCCTGGTGAAAATTGGTATTTCTTTGAATATTTGACTTATGACAGTTGAGAGTATGACAATATTAGAGAGACATTTAGTCACCCCATGCCCAACTCTTATATGATACATTCTACACCTTTAGATGAGAGTCAGATTGGAGAGTATATTTTATGAGCACTCTCATACTTTTATGTGATTATTATGATTCCTTTGACCCTGATGTTTATACTTGTCCATTGCTTAGTAGACCACACATATTAGAGCCATTAGCTGCCTTTAATAGGGAGTTTTACTTACATAGTTTACTCAAGACTAACCTAGGTTAGGTTCTCCTATATCTGAGGTTAGGTCTTATGATGACTTTGATGTTAGGAGTGAGGCACTGATTTCTTTGGGGCGTGATTTTTATGATGACACACCTTGTGATGACCTTGAGGAAGCGAGTGATTTCTCATCGCCTTTAGCAGTTGCACCCTCCCTAGAGTTCAACACAGTTAGTGACACCCTTGAGGGTAGTCTAATCGATCATGACTCCCCTTTTCCTCAGGCTCCCTTAGGAGAGCCAGAGGAAGTAGATGGATTTGAGATTGATGCTAGTTTTTATGAGTAGTGTGGCATATTAGTTGAGTTAGAGGATACCTTTTCTGAGGAACATTCTCTTGATGAGCCTTCTATTATGAAGTTTAGTGAGGTTACATCTCATATGGAGCTTGATGATGCCATTTCTATTGAATCTTCCTTTAACTTAGCCCCCACCCCTTCCCATTTCACCCCTTTCTTCTTCCTTCCCATTCTTCACTCTTCTTCAGACCTTCTCGAGTCTATTTTTATAGAGTCTGAGACTTTTGTACTTAGCGATCCTTGTTTAGATCAAACTCTTGATGATAATGACATAGAGAGACTCGAGGATCACTTTGAAGTGAATGACTTGACTTTAGGCCAATTTTCGTATTTCACTTGATTGCCCTTGCCTTGGTCCTCTCCCCTCCCCCTTTAGAGATGTTGGATTTCATTTTGATCATTCAGACCACTCTTTATGGTTTATGCATTCATATAGTCACATCATTGTTAGACCATTGACCAGTGCGTCTGATTTTGCACATACACATCTCCTATTTGATTGGGCTAAACGCTTTGCTAAGCTCAAGAGAGCCTTGACTTGCATTCATTTTATACACTTTAATTGCGCTGCACCTCCTGTTTCTAACTACTTTCATTTATATGAGGATTGTGCCCGAATGTTTGATAAGCTATTACATACATTGGTGGGTTTTGATGAGTAGTAGTTTGTGAGCTAAGATGGAGTGTCTAATGCTCCATGGACCTCTTTGACATCATCTGAATGAGGCGTTAGTCTGGGTAGAATCAGTACCTAACCTAGTATGATCGTTTCACCCGTTCCCTATTCTTCTTTTTCATTTCTTTTCTTTCTTTTTGTACATAGTTGTGGATATTTAGGATTGTGATTGGGTGGGTGATCAATCTTGAGGAGAAATTTGAAATTTGTTAAGTCAAGTTGGCTATGATCACCCTTGGTTGTGTTGTGATCTTTGCTATTGATGGTGTATTTTGTTTTGTAAATACCTGTTGGCTCCTTTTGGTTGAATAGTTGTGGATATCTAGGAATGTTGTTTTATATGTTTGAGTTGTGTGTTGTATTTCCTTGGTTTTGTGAGTTTTTGTTTTTCTTTGGTTTTGTTTTGTTTAATATTTTAGTGGTTTTGTTTTTGTTTTGCATTTTATTTTTTTGTTGTTTTGAGTCTTGTTTTGTCTCAAGATTTCTTTTCTTTTACCTTTTATTTGGTGATTCCTTATTTATATTGGGTATTTTTTTTAGTATGTTTTAGTTATGTTTTCTGTATTGGTGGTATGTTTTTGTAAATATGTGATTAATGCTTTCTTTTTGTTCTATTGGTTTTATATTTTGTTTTTCTTTTGTGTCTTGTTTTGTTTAAGGTTTCTTTTTGTTTTGTTTTGTTTTGTATTTATTAGCTCCTTGGTTTTGGTATGTTTTTATTTTAGTGGTTTGATTTGATATTGTTTTATAGTTTCTTTTTGTTTTGCTTTATTTTTTTATTTTGATTTTGATTTTGGTGATTTTTGATTTTGGTTTGCCTTTTTTTTAAAAAAAATTTGGCGGTGCCCTAGTTTATATATACTTATAGATTTATATTTGTTTTTCGGTTGTATAGCTTATGTGATTGCCTTTTGGCACCTTAGTTCCCACAATAAGGATATTTTGGGTTTTTGGTGTAAGGGTGAGGTGCTCATTTGTACATATTTTTCAAAAATTTTGAAAAAATTCAAAAATATTTTCTTTTTCTTTGGGGCTTGATGTGCTTTTTTTGGCGATTGTGACCCTATATGCTAGGTCATTGAGTTATATGTAAATAAAGTTTGCATGATGAGATGTCTAGTTGATGACGTAGATTTAATTTTTCAACCCCGTCTTCTATGTCTGATTTTGTGCTAACTTGCTCACTTTATTGTCAATTCTTAGGGTCTTGTTAAGTTGTCATGTGAACTTTTTGTTTGTCAAAGTTGCCTTCTCAACTCTAGAAAAATGCAAAAAAATGAGAAAAAAAGCCTAAAAAAGTGAATAAAAACCCAGGCACCATTGTTCAAAGTCACTATCTTTATTTCATATCTTTAATTGGCCTGAATATGTGCTATTTTGCTTGATTTCACATTTGTTTGGGCAATGAAATAAGTGATTTGCACAATCTAATAAAATCCCTTTTTAGGGAAGACCCGAATATTTGTAAGTCAAGTGAGTATTATTCTTGTCAGAAAAAAATTTAAAAAAAATGGAATAAAGGAGTAAAGAAGGTAATTAGCAAGGAAACAGTGATTATGTCGATGTTAGCAACATAATTCATGAGGATTGATATACGTTTGCACATACACCAATGTATACATATCATTGCATATTGTGTGTGGGATGAAAAATGAGAGTTGAGATGCTTTTTTTGACTTAGATGTCTTGTGATTGTACATTCTATTCATATATAGTTTGGTGATTTGGTTACTGGGGTGATGCAATTGCCTAGATTATATACATGATTTCCCCGTTACTTATATATATGTTCATGTTTTGAAAAAACTAAAAAGATTTTCTTTTGTTTTTGAAAAGGTTTTTGTGGGTATTTCACTTGAAAACCCTGACGAGATCTCATTTGTCCACATGGGAAACCGATGGGTTTAAAGGGCTTATTGCATATGCTAAATACAACTGGGATTCCTATGAAAGTGAGTTAGGGTTTTCTTTTTCTTATTTTTCATTTCTTTTTAGGTAGTTTAGTTTGTTTTACTCGAGGACGAATCTTGGTGTGGGGGTATTTGTTTGTGCCAAAAATATGATATTTTTACGATACCTTTCTACCTGATTTGTGCTCAAAATAATTATTAGTTTTATATTTTTATTTGATTTTTTAGGTGATGAAAAAATCAGAAAAATGGGGGAAAAATAAGATGAAAATGTTGAATTGAGAAGTTCAGGCTCGACTTCCACTTAACTTGGCCCACGAGCAGTCAAAGCTCACTTTCCTTATTGGCCCAAATGAAAAGCAAGCAGGATAAAAATAAAGGGAAAATAAAAACAAAAAATATAGCCCCCCATATGTCCCGCACGTGACTCCCCCCTCTTATGCCTCACACTCTCTCTCTCCCCTCTTGGGCTGACCACACCCGATGGAACCCCGCTCTCTTCTTATTCTTCTCCATCTTCTTCTTCATCGCCTCTCTCTCTCTCTCTCTCTCTCTCTCTGTCTTTGAATCAACGCTCACCAGCCCACCACCATCATCTCCATCACCAACACCACTTCCACCATCTTCATCTGCCTTTAACGTCTACATAACACCCTATCCACCATCCACAGTAGGAATGGTAATGGGGCGGGTACGGTGCAGGTGATGTTGTACCCTCACCCATATCCATTTTCAAACTCTACACCCATATGCGTACCCATATCAATCAGGTATTGAAAAAATACACCCATACCCTCATCCACTGGGCTTTTGCAGGGTTGCGCATTTTATTCGGGTGTATATAGGAAATAAAAATTAATACCTACATTAAACCCATATTTGAAGTCAATATTAGTAAATTCAGCAAGTCATCAGCACATTATTGTTGAATGACTACTAACCATCCCTCGCCATAATTCTTGGTCACAACAAGTAGCAACAAGCCACATAAGAGGCATAAATTACCTATCCAACTAGTCAGATATGCAAATTTACTCAAGTACAAGCCACAAGTCTACAAGACTATAGCTTGTTCACAATAACTCACTAAGCCACCATCAGTCCATAACTAAATCACAATTAACAAGCCATACAATAGAGTTTGACATTTACCACCAAAGTGCCAGTAGCTACCGACATCTTTTGAAACAACTATTCAAAATGGAAGTGTGGAACTCCAAGGCATAAGTTACAAGAACATTATATTGATTAACTTGATGCCAACTTCATCAAGTTCTCAGCGCACTTCAAATCCAAAACCACACTTTGATTCCTATAAAAAAAAATGAAAGATTGTCACCTCATAATATAATTAAATATCAAACACAAAAAGTTTAAATCATGAAATGAATTTTTTACCGGATCAATAATTTCATTTGTTGCTCCTCGCTCTGAGTCGGAATCATCAAAGATAGTAGCAATAGCATATGCACTCTCCAAGTTACTAACTACCAAAGGTAGAGAAAATGTTACCCAAGCTAAATCATTACAAGTAGAAACTAGGAATATGCAAATTAAACATATGAAGCTAGCAAACAAATACATATTACCTTTCATCCCTCAAATCGTCCAGTTTTGCAAGCACATTAACGCTTCGACGGTTTTCGCATGCAATCTCGAGCAATGTGGACCAACAACTTGACCACCTATACTAAATGCACTTTCAGAAGCCACAGTATAAACCAGAATAGCTAGTATACCTCTAGCAATCATCCTTAATGTTGGATATTTGAAATCTTTTTTTCAAAAATCCAATATATCAAAGTGCGCAATATAAGGCATAACATCTTCTTCCAAATAGTGATCTAGCTCCGATCTCAAGTTTACCTTCCTTTTTTTGCTTTTCTTGTGCACCGCAAATCTATCTTGGTAATCTTATTCGAAAGGCCTCTTTTGGGACAAGGAAGGATCGCTAGTGTTATAGATGGTCATCAATCTTTTTTACTTCTTTGTTTGTTTTGATTGTGTATCTTTCATTAGGGTAGTGTTACAGATGGAGTTGCTCTTTATATGGATTGTTATCTTAATTTGCACAGTTTTTCATTTTTTTCTATTTGATATTCTAATAGTTTTCCTGGATTTGGTAATATTTGATGCTCTTCGATTAACGGGTAAGGAACTTGAACTAGCCTTCCTTTTTCCCTTTCTCTATTTGTTCTGTTTTTTTTTTTTTCCTGCGATGGTCCTCAATCTTTTTTACTTCTTTGTTTGTTTTAGTTGTGTATCTTTCATTAGGGCAGTGTTACAGATAGAGTTGCTCTTTATATGGATTGTTATCTTAATTTGCACAGTTAACTCTTCATTTTTTCGTGTTTGATATTCTAATAGTTTTACTGGATTTCATAATATTTGATGCTCTCGGATTAATGGAAGGCAGTAGTAGTAAAATTTTAGGTCTAGTTGTTGCCTTTAATTAATTGATTTCATCTTATGAACTAATAATTGCTAAGCTAGTTTAGACAATTTGATTAACTTGGAAAAGTGGATTAATTACTTTGATTTAAGATTTAGCGACCCGTCCCTGAGGATATAACCCTCAAGTACTACGACGAAAGTCGTACATTTGTGACCTTTATATTTCACACTCAAATATATCATACACCTATGTACGCCAAAAAACTAACTGAAGAGTACCCCCAAAGATGCCATACTACTACACACGCAAACATGACTTTAAAACATACCCAAAAAAAGGCAAGAGAATACCTAAATACTAATAGTAATTCGTCCATTGGACAAAGAGAAAAACTTACCACATTCATTGTCTAGAGCCCCTAAAAGAAAAGATTCAAAATATAAAACACATAAATAATAAAGCAAGTCATTACTCATAAGGTATGCACATCTTAGGAACTCAAACAAACAAGAATACTACCCTAAGAGAAATGGCGGAGGGGGATCACTTAGCACATATAAAGTCGTAGTGTAACTAACCTAATAACTTGACGGCCCCCCCAAAAGGAAAACTATACAACGTCAATGAGGTAAGGATAAACAAAGAGATTAATAAAATGTTAAATGAATGTGAAGTGTTTGTCTTTTGGTGGTCCTCAAAAGGTCTATCAATTAAATATGAGGTGTCAATTGTATGCCTATCATCATGCCCTTCTAAACCAGTAACATCTATATAATCAAACAAATTTACCTGAAACAGGGAGATACATAGAGGGAATAATGGCAAGCTTTTATGCACACCACCTGTTGGAGAACACAAAGGCACTTACTCAAATATTACCATTTGAAGTATCTACCTCTTTGATTATCAGAATTTTCCTACCAAGTAGTCTTAAAAATGAAGAAGAAAAAGAGGAAATTGTGATGGTAGAAATAGTAAGATTTCATTATTTATGCCCATAATGAATCCAAAGAAAGCGACTCAATCAATTGATCAAGTTAAGACAAACGATGATCAAAACTAAGCCCCCCCAAGAAAAACCTACCAAGTCATCTTTTGATGCACCAAACTCTACTCTAACCTCATCCAATTGCATCTTTCACACTAATACAAAGATAAGCTTAAAGCCAAAGACAGCACATTTCCAAGCATTCAACGGTGCACCTTTTTCATATGAATCAACTCCCTACATAAAATTAAGTCCCCTTTATTTATTCTAAAATCCCTAAAATCAACCCCCCCAAAAAGTGAAAAGAAAAAAGGAGGCCCACCCACATCGGAACCCTTCATGCCCAATTTCTCATTTTCTCTATTCCATGTCTTCCTTCATTTATGCATGCTTCTACCTAAAGCCTTCATCTTCTTTTTGAGGGTAAATTGAGTACTGAAACCCCACATTTGTTATTCTAATCCAAAGAGTTTGAATTGTAAATATTTGAAATAATAATCCCGATGGAATTTGCAAAGTTTAGTCCTCGAGATTGTTCTGCTCCATCCTTTTTCTCATATTATTGAACCTTAATTTATAGATTACCATATTTTAGCATGTAAACAAAATTGTAACTTGCTAAAGAAATGAAGAGGGAGTAGAAAATGGAGAAACTACCTCATTAGAAATGCTCTCGTCCATCTGCAAAATCCTCATCCCACACCTTTAGACCATCAACGTTGAAGAAATATATCAAAGAAAGACAAAGAAATTGTATATTCTGTATTCTGTATTGCCATTCAACTCATAATATTTGCTTATATAGTACAAGACTTCATGTTCTGTCACACTCGTAGCCTTAACGTGATAGCTAAGAGTCTAAAGTTTACAACAATTAGAAAATCAATGCCTACATCTAGTAGGAAACCATAGACAATCAAGAAAGGGAAGAATCAGAAACATATAATATTTCATAACACTCTCCCTCAAGTTAGAGCATGCGGATTAACGATGCCTAACTTGCTTAATAAGAACTGAAATTGTTGTTTCCCTAGAGCTTTGATAAATATATCTGCTAGCTGGTATTTTGATGGTAAATAATTCAGGGTTAATTCTCCAGAAAGCATGTGTTCTCGAACAATATGACAGTGGATTTCTATATGCTTAGTCCTCTCGTGAAAAACTGGATTCTTTGCAATATGCAAGGCTACCTGATTATTGCAATACAAACATATTAGAGCTTTCCTAAATATGCCCAAGAAGGCAAGGAAGGCTTTTATCTAGATTAACTCACTTGTCACTGTAGCTATGGCGCTATATTCTGCTTCTACTGAAGACCATGACATAGTACTCTGTTTCTTGATCTTTCATGATATTGGTAACCCCCAGGAGTGACAACGTAGCTAGTTAGAGAACATCTGGTGATAGGACATGCCTCCCAATTTGAATCACAAAATGCATACAACTGCAGGTCACAGTTACTTTGTAGCGATATTCCCCTTCCAGGATAACCTTTCAGATATTTTAGCACTCATCTTGCTACCTCCATATGTTCTTTGCTAGGTGCCTGCATGACTGAGCAAGAACATGAACTGCATAACACAGTTCTGTGTGTGTTATGGTTAAATAGATTAATTTTCCAATGAGCCTCCTGTACTACTGTGGATCTACCAAGGACTTCCCATTAGCTAGGGCAAGTTTATGATTTGTTTCCATAGGAAAGTTAGTTGGCTTTGATCCTAGAGGTGCACATTCATCCACTATCTCCAGCGCATATGTCCTTTGTTTCAAAGCAGTTCTTGTGAATTTTAGGCAATTTCAATACCCAAGAAATATTTGCGAGGCCTGAGATCTTTAATACGGAAGCAGTTATTGAGATTCTCTTTAAATTTGCATCAAGTATCAATATCATTGCCCATAAGGACACGATCATCTATAGAACTAACAATGCCATGTATTTTCCTCCTTGGTTATATGTAAAAAGGGAATATTCTACATAGGATCTAATAGACCCATATTCTATGAGTTTAGAAGATAACTTTGCAACTATTGACAAGGAGCTTGCTTTAAGCCATATAAAGATTTCCGGAGTTTACATATTTTATTGGATTGACTTGCTCTAATCACGGTGGTAAGGTAATATATACTTCCTCATCAAGATATCCATGTAGAAAGGTGTTGTTGACATCCATTTGATATAGGTCCCAAACTTTGGTAGCTGCAACTGCTAGAAAACATCTCACACTTGTCATTTTTGCTATTAGAGTGAATGTTTCGCTATAGTCGAACTCTTCAATATGCTGATCTCCGTGAATCACTAGTCGTGCCTTGTATCATTCTACGCTTCCGTCTGAGTTGTACTTTACTTTGTAAACCCATTTACAGTTAATGGATTTCTTTCCAGTAGGTAACTCCTCTAGAGTCCAAGTATTATTCAATTCAAGTGCCTCAATTTCCTTAGCTATAGCTTCTCTCCACTTTGGGTCATTGACTGCTTCATGAAAGTATCTAGGCTCCACAATTTTGGTAATAGCAGCAAGATAACTTTTATATGCCTCAGAAAACCATTCACACGTAACATAATCAGCTATGGGATAGGGCTTATGTGACGAGACCTCATTGGATGGATGCGCTGTAAAAGAAAGGTTCTTAGGTCGAGTCGTGTAGCATAAATAATCTGACAGATAGTTCGGAGACTTCGTGATGCGCTTTTCTCACCCCGAGTTGATAAGTTCTATATGTGGATCACTCCCCCTCTTTGTTGGACCTGATGAAGTGGCGTTTCCTCCATCTCTAGCCCACACTATCTGTAGGCCTGCTTGTTCAGCAACTAGTCTGTGTCCAAGCTAGGTCATTAGGGGTCCAATAAAATTTTGCAGCCCAATGGAATCCAGCGGTCCACCGGTTTCAGCTGACGGTTGTGATGTGTGGGCCTACACTGCTGGCTCCAGTCTCATGTTATCAAGACGAGTCTGTTCAACTAGTCCAATCAAGGAATGGTGGTCCAAGCTAGGAGTCTCAGTTGATCCGGCCTACTGTTCTGCTCCCTGGATTAAATTAGGTTGATTTGAACCCTATGAGTCCACTAGATCATCTCCCCCTATATTAGAAAGAGAAGGCTGAAAGTATTGCTCGTCCTATTGCCTTACTAGCTCGGAAAATGGAAATATTTCCTCAGCAAAAATCATGTCTCTACTGACAAACATATCACCACTTTCAACGTCATAAACTCTCCACCCCTTCTTTCCATGAGGATATCCAATGAATATACATTTCCTACTCCTTAACCCAAACTTGTCTTTTTGTCTTTGTAAGTTATGTGCATAACATAAGCACCCAAAGACCTTAATGTGAGCATAGGATGGTGTAGCCTTGAATGGCATCTCATAAGGTGCTTTTCCATGAGGAATTTTGGTGGGGGTTCTATTAATAAGATATACAACTGTTAATACACATTCTCCCTAAAAATTAATAGGAAAATGTGCTTGAAATCGTAATGCTCTGGCCACTTTCATAATATGTCAATGTTTTCTCTCAATTCTGCCATTTTGTTAAGGTCTGTCTACACAACTTTCACTTTGACATTAAATTGAGTGTGGACCATATGACAAAAATTCTAAACAAGTTGGGATGCCTCACTTTTATCGACGATAGATAAAAAATAGTGCGCTCCACAAAAAGTCGGAACACGATATGTCCCCATATATCACAGTGAATTATTCAAGGCTTTATTATCACTAATTGGGAAAGATAGACGAGTTTGTTTAGCACGTAAACACACATCACACGAAGCATCTTTATTTCTATCAAAGTCTTCTCGAACACTACTAGAAAATTTTGATAATGCCTGACTAGAAGAATGACCTAACCATTTATGCCAAAGCTCATAGGAAGAAACCTTGTTGGCTCGAACATCTATTATTGGCTTGTCTTGAAAGTAATAAAACCCTTTTCTTGGCTCGCTCGCTCCAATCAGGCTCCTTGTAGTGTGGTCGTGTATCACTCAAAACTTTTTAGTAAATGTTAAAGAACAATATAAGTCATCAATAAGTTGAGCAACAGATATGAGACTACAACATAATTTGGGCACATACACTACATCCTTTAATACAATCTTGAAGTTTAGATATGCTAATCTTTTCTTGGTTGCCAAGATAATTGCCCCATTTGGTAGTTCCACTTGAATAGGTAACGTGTTATGAACATTATGCAAAAATTCAAGGTTACCAGTTAGATGACACGAGGCTCTACTGTCTAGTAGCCAAACATCCTTACTTGAAAGTCTCTCATGAGTAGATGTAGGAGTCTCGATCAACCTCAGTGCTTCTTGAACTTATTTTGTAGTAAATCCTGCATTTCCTCCTCGGGTTTTCATTGGAAGGACTTGCTGCTTCGTCGTGTATGGCTTGTTGCACTGCATGAACCTTTCCTTTCTTGTGTTGGAACCTCATCCCTTGCCCATGTTGTGAAGTTCGCCGCCTTTGCCACCCCTTTCTCTGCCACTACTGCTGTGTCCACCATGCGTGCCCCAACCGGGTGGATACCAAAACAGCCAGCCTCGTCATGACCATACTTCCCACAATGCGTACAAGTGGGTCTTTCGCCTTGTGATTGCACGATTCTGCCCGGGTTTGAGACTGTGAACGCACTAGCATTTTCTTACCTATCATCTTGATTCATCATCATCTTTTTGTGATTCTCTTCTTGTTGTATCATATTAAAAATTTTATCCAAAGATGGCAAAGGGTTAAGAGCAAGAATTTGAGCAAGAACATGGCTTCGGATCGTAGAATAAACATCATCATCTAGGCCCATCAGAAATTAGTGTATTTTGCCATCTTCTATCATCTTAGCCATCTTCTCAGCGGCTCTACAATTGCAAATAAGAACCCGGATGTAATTCTTGAGTTTGTTCCACAATCCTATGAGTTTCGAAAGAAACTTAAGTGCTTCTAAGTTTCCTTGTTTACATGATGCAATTTGGGCTTTTAATTTGTGTATCTTTGGCACATTGGGAACATAATATCATTTTTGAATGTTACCCCACATCTCATGTGCCAATTCAACATAGGTTACGTTTGCATGGAGTTTGGGATCAATCACATTCATGATCCATGACGTGATCATAGAGTTGACCATGCCCTATGCATTACTTTAGCCGACTCTTCTCCTTACCTCATCGTGGGCTTAGTTATTTTTCCATCGATAAAGCCAAGTTTGTTTTTGGCTTTCAAAGCTATTCTGTCAGCTTGTTCCTAGATATCATAGTTATTTCCATTGAACCTGATTGCCATGATAATAGCCCCTGGTGAGTCAGAACAAGATAGATAATAGGGTGATTGGTTTGTGATAATAAACTCATTGTTTTTGCCATTAAACTCATTGTTTTTGCCATTCTTTTCCTCCTTCTTTGTCATGGCTGAGACTTCGAGGCTCTCTTTTCTGTTTTTTGTTTTTTAAGATTTGATAACTTGCTCTGATACCATGAAGAAATATATCAAAGAAAGACAAGGAAATTATGTATTTTGTATTGCCATTCAACTCATAAGATCAGGTTATATAGTGCAAGACTTCATGTTCTATCACACTCCTAACCTTAACATGATACCCAAGAGTCCAAAGCTTATAGCAATTAGGGGACCAATGCCTACATCTATTAGGAAACCATAAACAATTAGGAAAAGGGAAGAATCATAAGTACATACTATTTCCTAACAAACCTGGCCTTTTTCTTCGGTAGAGTTGTATAGATCAAGCCCCAAAAGTGATTTAACATTATTCACTAGAGACTTGTAAAATCAGAGAGCTAAACTAAACCTACACAATTAGCGAGATTATTATGGAAGGAAAGAAAATGATTTCTAATGCTTTAGTTCTTAAATTTGAATCGTTTGAGCTTGGGAATGGTTAAGAATCTCCTCAATTGAGCCTATAAAACACATATTCACTCAAATGAGTTTATAATTTCCTTAACAGCAAACAACGTTAAGATCAAAAAAATGCTTTCTCTCTCTCTCTCTCTCTCTCTCTCTCTCTCTCACTCACACACACACACGTTTTCAGGAATTGATTTCGAAATTACGTTCAAAAAAGTCGAGCTAAGAATTCAATTTCAAACAGCTAACTCAGAATCGATCAATTCAGGAAAAGATACAAGATTAGAAAAATCAACAAAAATAGTTTCACAAGCTCAAATTTACAAAATGAAAGAAAAAAGAGATATCAACAATCACACTCCCTGCATCTTGCGTTTGTTTTAGGGAACCGAGTGGAGTAGGGTGAGAAGGTGGGGGACATGGGAGCACTTACCTAATGCAAGGCAAAAGCCTACTTCAATGTAGATTCTTCCCTTTATTAATTTGATCCATTGACAAATCAGATTAAACAGGCTTTTAAATCAATGGTTGTAAAAAGAGCACTTCCCTGCAAATCACTTTGATAGTAGTCAAACACATTCTCCTTTTATTATAGATATAGATTATTCTCTTCTTTTTTTTTTTTTTGCACACATTAAAATATTAAACGCACCTTTGTTCTTATGAGCCATTTATTGAACCTCATATGGGTAAAATGGACTCGTGTAAAAACTTTATGATAGGATTAAAAAGATTAGTTAAAAATGAAATTATAATTGTTCAGTAGATAAGAATTTAATTTATCACAAACAGAAAAGAAGAAAACAAAATGCAAAAACCTTCCATTGAATAATATGATTATTGATGTTATACTAAAAATTACTAAAAATTTATAATCTATAAGAGATCAATGCAAAAACTTTGTAGTAAGCATTCAGTGTGGGTGTTACTTAATTTAATTAATAATATTTTGAAGAATTGTTATGAAAAATTTGGAGTTATCTCACCTGCTTTAGTTTTTGTACCTCTATTACTACCAAACAAATTTAAAAAAACAAATAGAATAAGTAACTAAGTATTATGTGCTAGAACTATTAACTTAATTACATGTTTGATGGATTAGTATATGCTCACATGCAAAATCTTCTGAAAGTATCCCTTTCAGGAAGATGTTGAACAATTTAATTTCAGATTGTGGATAAAATAAGAAAATAAAAGCATGCCATGAAATATTTTTATTATGGACAAAGCAAGTTAATTCATTTATTTATTGAAAAATAGAAAGAACAAAGATTTCTTTAAAAAAAAAATCTTATAAGAAGCTCTCGGGTTTGTGAAAATAATGGAAATTGAAAATAAAAATAAATGAAACAAACAAACTAAAAGTCAAGTTACATAAAATATAAAAATGAGAAAGAATATTGGAGTTATACTAGCCAAAAACAATGCTAACATGGGCAGATGAGTGCTGGATAAAGGGAGAAACAAATACATATGAGTGTAGGCCTAATAGAATCAAGGCTTAGCCCACAAATCATTTTGAGAACTTAACTCGATAGGCGAGTGCTGAGCCGAAGCTTAGGTTTGAAGTAAGACTCAACTTATCTCGCGTGCTGAAGCTCACAAGCCACTACTTTATCTTTTCCTCATTATAGTTAACTGGGTCTATATCCTAACAATACAAGTATGTAAGTTAAATAATTTTCGATCTATATATTTTAAATAATAAACAAATAGCATTGAGAAGACTGTGTGATGCAGGGAATTTATATATGTAACTACTTTGATTTTAGATTGGGAGTTATTTATCCTTAAATGAGACATTTGATAATTTTCATTATGATAAATATCAATATTTGATAAAACATAAACCATAAATATAATATTATCCTTTCTAACCATCATAATAATTAACTCTTTATTAATAGTTATAATTTTTGTTGAAATTTTTGTTCAAAAATTATTATTAAAAATATTGATGTCACGAGATTCAACATTAGTATTGTACACAACTTTAAGAATCACAATCATTTATTAGCATAATCTCTATTTGTAATTTTTGGATTATTAGTTCTTGCTAAATTTCCTATAATATCGAAAATCAAAAATCTTTTGTTATATACATATTGTTTTTTTTTTTTGAATTGGACAAAAAATATTAACATTAGAGGTGGCAGAAAAACAAATTGAAATGATAACTCATGATTCTTCAATAATAAGGATGGAAAAAAAGATAAATTATGAAAGAGTGACATGTTACAATTGAAAAATGAAGTTTGTTTTATTTTAACACATTTATGTAGATCTTCTTTTCAAATAGTGAAAATAAAATGATGTGTTAGATTATTTAGTTCATCAAAAAGTTAAGTTTTTTAATTTATTTTAATTAATATACTTCTCATTCTTAGTGTTGAATACACCATAGATTCTTTCTTTTAGCAGATGAATATTTCCTTGTTAAACATTTAATTTTTTTTAAAGCCATATGTAATTCTAAATTAGTATTAAAACATGATAATACTCGTGTTATTTATATAAATATACTTTAAAAAGTCCGAACCTAGCATGTGACACAAGGAAAGCTCTTACAACTTCAAAATCCCAAACAACTAGCCCAAGTATCATAACTAATATATTATAATAATAATTATTATTAATTACATATTATTAATTAATATATATGTATAAATATAAATATATATACATACATACATACATACATACATACATATATATATATATATATATATATATCTATATATATAATATATATATATATATATATATATATATATATATATATATATATATATATATATATATGTAGACACACACATACAAACACACATACATATAGACTTGGCAAAAATTGACCCAACCCGAACATCTGACCCAAACCCACCCGGAAATTTTGGGTTTTGAATATGATTTTCTCGACTCGAACCCGAAATAAACCGAACCAAAAACCCCGCAAATTAGTGGGCCAAACCCGACCCAAACTCAAACCCGCCTGCTTGACCTGAACATTATATACTTAGTTTTTGACTTTTCTCTAGTTTATCTCTCGTAACATTAATAGTTAGTCATTTTTATCAAATAGTTTAAAAAGACATTATATAACTATTACATCTATTTATTAATTAAACAATGATACCCTTTTTTTTTTCTTCTGCATTCTCTGAAAATAATATCGTGCACAACTTTTAAATTTAAAAAAAAGTTTAAAATGGGTATAAGATTGTATGAAATAACTATCTAATCTTTTAAAAGTTAATTTAAGAGAAGACAAACATTAAAGATGCGCAAGTTATACCATTATATACTTAGTTCAACAAATATGCCCAATTATTTTTTAAATTAATTGCTTTATAATAATTTAAATTTTTGATGTCATTACTGCAAGATAATATCTTGTACTTATTTTATTCAATTCTATTTGGTTTTCATTCTAACAAGTCTTGAACTGTGATGCTAGTTGTAGGAAACCAGCTAGCCGTATTTGTATTGGGGTCAGCCCATTAACAAAATTTTATCTGATTGCACAGTGGTACGTTAGTTAATGAAAATATTAAATTATTAAATAAGTTATTAGCGGTCAAATTATTACAACCCATTAAAATGCTCTAGATAGACTGCTTCATAAATGGCCGACCCGCTATTGACCCTCTTTCAATGTCGGGTCGATCCATCCAAACCAGGGGCCTTGATTTTTTGCCCGCCCATACTAGATGTTCATATATTATAATAAAAAGTTTGAATTTTTTAATATTCTTTTGAGAAACTACAATTATTATGTTTGTTTATTAAATACTGACAATTTTGATTAATAAATATGCAAATTTTTGATTTGGAATAAAAAAATAACTCGCAGAAAGGCGCTATAAATCTGTTGGGTCGACCCGAAACCCGTAAAACCGAAATGCACCTGCCTGTATTTTACCCGAATCCAAAATGCACCCAAAATAAGAAAGATAATTTAAATGAAATAATTGAAATGAGATATGGTTGCAATACAAATGCACCACAAAATAATTGCACAAAGAAATAGAGAAGCAAAACATTGAAAACCCATTATATGGATATGCAACTTCTAAGTACCAATTACAATTTAATATAATCATGTCTGAAATCGTTAAGCCTTCTATTTGCAAGACAAATGAAACTACTCACGAGGCTATCTCAAAGTACAAAATTAAAAAGGAGAGAAACAGATAAGGATAGAAGAGACTGATTTATGGATCTCAATCTTGAGGACTCATAGATGGACATGTAAACATGCATCTCGACTGACAATTAGTAACTATCCTAGGCACACCAAGAAACCAACTAATGACTACCCCAAAAATGGCATACTACTACATATGGTAACCACGACTTAAAAACATACCTAAACCAAAAATAGTAAGAGAATATCTAAACACTCATAGCCATCCGTCCAGTAGACAAAGAGAAAAACTTACCACATTTGTTGCCTAAAGCCCCTAAAAAAACAAATACATTATAAAGTAAATAGTAATTACTCATAAGGTGTGCGCGTCTTAGGAACTCAAACAAAAGAACAGTACCATCGGAGAAATGGGGGAAACAACTTAGCGCACGTGAAGTCGTAATGTAACTAACCTAATCGCTTGACGTCCTCCCCCCCCAAAGGAAAGCCATATAGAGCCAATGAGGTTAGAATAAACAAAGAGATTAATAAAACATTAAATGAATGTGAAGTGTTTGTCATTTGGTGGTCCTCAAAGGTCTATCAACTAAATAAGAGGTGCTAATGGTATGCTTATCATCATACCCTTCTAAATTAGTAATGTTTATATAATCAAATTAAAGAAATCTATCTAAAACAGAGATGCATGGAGGGAATATGGCGAGCTTTTATCAACCCCACCTGTTAGAGAACACAAAGGCACTTACTCAAATATAGATGTATGTGTATATATGCATATACATATGCACATATATACATACATATGCATGTACGTACGTACATACATACATATATATATATATATATAT
>JAKOGI010002616.1:92500-97262 GCA_029747015.1 Carnegiea gigantea | reverse complement strand
TTGAGCGAAAAAAGAAACGAAAAGAAAAGGTGAGAACTTGGAAGAAATTGAGTAGTAAGTTGAAGGGTTCCTTTTACCCATCCACTTACATGCCCGTGGAAGAAAGTATCTCCGTTAAGCTCACGGGTTCATTCCCTTCCACCCCGCAAAAAGAACCAACCCCACAAATGATCTTTCCCCCACAACCTAGGAGGTGTCTCAAGTGCCAAGGGCTTGGACACTTATCCACGGATTGCCCAAACAACGAGGTCATTACCTTGGAATAAAGGAAAGCCGTGGAAGAAGAGAACGATCAGGAGGAAAGCCTTGAAGAAGAAATTGAACTCAAGGTTGAAAAAGAAGAAATACTTCACTTAGAGAAGGTTTCTCAAAAGCCAAACAAAGATGAAAAGATCCAAGGAGAGGAAGCTTCAAGCCTAGTTGACCTACCTCTTGTTTTTGGTGACTGTGGTGATAAAGAGACCATTAAACTTGAGACCCAAAGATCCGAGTTGAAGCAAGAAGAGATTGTGCAAGAAATTGAGCAATCCTTCACCGAAGAAGGGTGCCAAGAAGATAATGAGGTGAATTTGAGCATAACCCCAAGAATTGAAGAGCATGTAGTCAAAGACCTTGAAGGGATGAAGCCTTGTATGGTTGCTGAAGAGTTTGAACAACTCTTGATTCAAGAAGAATTAACTTAAACCCCCATTCAACCTTCCCACCCCTCAAACCACAAACGGACCGACAAGCCTTAACCCTTCATGCATCCTTCCCAAAACCTTGCCCCCAAAGAAGATTTCCCCACTTCCGCCTCTTCTGCCTCAACAGGTAGACCCTTTTATCATCCTCACTCACCCTCTTCATATACTCTCTAGAGGTGAGTGCACTGTGACCTCCTTCCCAAAAGCTCCAATATGTAAAGCGCGAACCCTTTCTTGAGAGGCTTGCAAACCCTTTGAGTTGAGGACAAACTCAAAACAACCCGGGGGGTATGATGCATATTTCCATATGCATCATTTTTATTCAAGTCCAATTTCAAAGAAGAAAAGGGTCAAAGAAGATCATGCTTGGAAGTGTGCTTATTTGGTCTTATTAAGTGTGTTCAAAGACTCACGACACTATGAAGAGGTCAAAAAGAGGTTAAGCTTTGCTAGAAATTTGGCGCTAAATTCATCCCTGCGGAACCCGATTTTTTGTGACCACTTTTGGACAAGCTCAAGTGGACCCACAACTTGAGGCTCCACATGTGCTTTTGAAGTTTAAGATTTCAGATTTCAAATAAGCCCAAGTTTGTTTAATTTGGACATCATTTGATTGGGCAAAATATCACTCAAAGATACGTTATGCTGATCCAGTCTAGTCTGAGATAGGTACATTGTTTGGGCCATAACTTTCAAACCGCTTATCCAAATTGAGCAAATGAGCCCATTATGGAAAATAGACTTCCAGGGCTTTCTAACAAGCCCAAGAACGCGTGATTTGGCCGCGTATTCTGGAAGTTATGCTCTGTTGAAGTTGAGGCAGTTGCAAGGATTAATGCTGGGAATATGAAGAGTCTTCGGTTACATATACTTGTGTGGCTGATATTGTGCACGTTTTAGATGCTTCTAGATTGATGTAATCAGCTGCAAAAATCCTAGAATATTCCTTGTAACCTCCCCCACCCCCTTTTATGATGTGTCTTTTCATTTTTCTTAGACTTTTCATTAGCTAGTTTTAATTGTTAGGAGTTATTTGAGTCTTTTGATTGTCTTTTGCTGAGTCTATAAAAGGGGAGGGGCATGTGAAGCTAATCATTCAGCATTGTAAGAGATTTCCAAAGTAATACAAGCACCTTTGAGAGTGATTCTCATTTGTGTCTCAAAATTCCTAGTTCTATATCTTGAATTTGGCTCATTCAAGTGGTGTTCTAGGTTCTCTTCCTTTTCCAATTGGAGTGATTCCTTGGTTAAGACAAGAGAATTAGCCCAAGATCAAGTCATTGAGTGGCTCCGTGAAGGATTATCTTAATTACAAGGTCTTGTTTATCCTTGTTCTTTTTGTTATTATTCTTCAAACCATCTCAAACTATCTTCCACCATATTCACTTTTCTTTGGTTGATTCTTGTTTAGTTTGAGTTTGAGTTGATTTGGTTCACTTACCACCCACATCTGCATCAATTGGTATCAGAGCCAAGGCTTTTAAGTGACCCACATCATACCCAAACACATCCCAAAAAGCCAAAATACAAAAAAAAAAAAAGAGGCACAAACCGGCAATCCGAAGTCTTGAAGACCAGAGAAGCAGCACGGTGCCCCCCTGCCACAACACACGACCGTGCCATATTCTTTTTCCAGGAATCTTCAAGTCGAGACGGAGCACGGTGCCCCCGTGCCGCCAAGCACGACCGTGCCACTCTACTTTTCTGTATTTTCTTCAGCCGAAGCATAGCACGGCCGGACCGTGCCCCCTTGCACGACCGTGCCACCTTTGCCACAGCCAACTTACGTTTCAAATCAATCCACGAAGAACCCTAGAACTCATCCTTCATGCCGTCTTCAAAGAACTTGGAGAAAGAACTAGCTCTTATTGATATTGGATATGCTTGCTTTGCAATTCCAAAATTTCATGGCGAAAAGGAAGAGTTCACAGCTTGGTTATCTAAGGTGGAACGAGTTTTTGCTTGTTGTATCCTTAGTGACCAAGAGAAGTTCAAAGTGGTTATTTCAAGATTGAGAGGTTGTGCACTTCAGTGGTGGAATAAATATAAGTTTGAGCGAAAAAAAGAAAGGAAAAGAAAAGGTGAGAACTTGGAAGAAATTGAGTAGTAAGTTGAAGGGTTCCTTTTCCCCATCCACTTACATGCCCATGGAAGAAAGTATCTCCGTTAAGCTCACGGGTTCATTCCCTTCCACCCCACAAAAAGAACAAACCCCACAAATGATCTTTCCCCCACAACCTAGGAGGTGTCTCAAGTGCCAAGGGCTTGGACACTTATCCACGGGTTGCCCAAATAACGAGGTCATTACCTTGGAAGAAAGGAAAGCCGTGGAAGAAGAGAACGATCAGGAGGAAAGCCTTGAAGAAGAAATTGAACTCAAGGTTGAAAAAGAAGAAATACTTCACTAAGAGAAGGTTTCTCAAAAGCCAAACAAAGATGAAAAGATCCAAGGAGAGGAAGCTTCAAGCCTAGTTGACCTACCTCTTGTTTTTGGTGACTGTGGTGATAAAGAGACCATTAAACTTGAGACCCAAAGATCCGAGTTGAAGCAAGAAGAGATTGTGCAAGAAATTGAGCAATCCTTCACCGAAGAAGGGTGCCAAGAAGATAATGAGGTGAATTTGAGCATAACCCCAAGAATTAAAGAGCATGTAGCTAAAGACCTTGAAGTGATGAAGCCATGTAGGGTTGCTGAAAAGTTTGAGCAACTCTTGACCCAAGAAGAATTCACCTTAACCCCCATTCAACCTTCCCAACCCTTCAAACCACAAAAGGACCGACAAGCCTTAACCCTCATTCATCCTTCCCAAACCCTTGCCCCCAAAGAAGATTTCCCACTTCCGCCTCTTCTCCTCACCAGATATGACCCGTTTTATCATCCTCCCCTCACCCTCTTCTATATCTCTCTAGAGGTGATGCCCTGTGACCTCCTTCCCCAAAAGCTCCCATATTGTAAGCGCGACCCCTTTCTTGAGAGGCTTGCCAACCCTTTGAGTTTGAGGACAAACTCAAAACAACCCGGGGAGTATGATGCATATTTCCATATGCATCATTTTTATTCAACTCCAATTTCAAAGAAGAAAAGGGTCAAAGAAGATCATGCTTGGAAGTGTGCTTATTTGGTCTTATTAAGTGAGTTCAAAGACTCACGACACTATGAAGAGGTCAAAAAGAGGTTAAGCTTTGCTAGAAATTTGGCGCTGAATTCATCCCTGCGGAACCCGATTTTTTGTGCACTTTTGGCCTACCTAACGTGGACCCACAACTTGAGGGCCCATGTGTTTTGAAGCTTAAGATGTCAGCTTTAAAATAAGCCCAATTTTATTTAATTTGGACATCATTTGATTGGGCAAAATATCACTCAAAGATACGTTGTGCTGATCCAGTCCAGTCTGAGATAGGTGCATTGTTTTGGCCATAACTTTCAAACCGCTTATCCAAATTGAGCAAATGAGCCCATTCTAGAAAATAGACTTCCAGGGCTTTCTAACAAGCCCAAGAACGCGTGATTTGGCCGAGTATTCTGGAAGTTATGCTCTGTTGAAGTTGAGGCAGTTGCAAGGATTAATGCTGGGAATATGAAGAGTCTTAGGTTACATATATTTGTGTGGCTGATATTGTGCACGTTTTAGATGCTTCTAGATTGATGTAATCAGCTGCAAAAATCCTAGAATATTCCTTGTAACCTCCCCCACCCCCTTTTATGATGTGTCTTTTCATTTTTCTTAGACTTTTCATTAGCTAGTTTTAATTGTTAGGAGTTATTTGAGTCTTTTGATTGTCTTTGCTGAGTCTATAAAAAGGGGAGGGGCATGTGAAGCTAATCATTCAGCATTGTAAGAGATTTCCAAAGTAATACAAGCACCTTTGAGAGTGATTCTCATTTGTGTCTCAAAATTCCTAGTTCTATATCTTGAATTTGGCTCATTCAAGTGGTGTTCTAGGTTCTCTTCCTTTTCCAATTGGAGTGATTCCTTGGTTAAGACAAGAGAATTAGCCCAAGATCAAGTCATTGAGTGGCTCCGTGAAGGATTATCTTAATTACAAGGTCTTGTTTATCCTTGTTCTTTTTGTTATTA
>JAKOGI010002616.1:0-90000 GCA_029747015.1 Carnegiea gigantea | reverse complement strand
TATTGTTAATATTGTCATTGATTATTTAGAAAATTTTCGAATCGATGTGAACCCAAGCCCTTGAAATCATTATTTGATTTATTTAGTCGTTTCCCCAATTTAGTTCGGACGCCAGCTTTAAGACCCTTCAACCCGCACTTAGACTGAATGATAATGCATTCAGGATCAGAAGTCTAACTGTTGTACCAATTGAACACAAAAAAGAGGTACAAAAGGGAGGCTGAAGCCCCCTTTCTTTAGCAAAGACACGACGGAGAGAGAGGGGGGTTCCCTTGGTACCCTAAACCCCCGACCACCACTAGAGGAGAGAGAGCGAGCGAAAAGGGGAGGTCAATGGCATCAGCGACCGGAATGACGGTCGTGCGGCCGGACTCGGGCGCAACCACCAGCGAGGAGAGAAAGAGAGAGACCCAGTGAAAGGAACTGAGCGAAAAGGGGCTCGAGGAACTACGACCTACTACCGGCGATCGTCGCAACCGAGGATGATGACCAGGTGGAGGTTGAGCACGACTCCACCGACCACCAGTAGTATTGCCAAAAGAGGACAGAAACCAGATCGGGCAAGGCTGATTCGAACTGGGCGGCAAAAATGGGTCGAACTGGGGTCCGACTTTGCATGGGTCAGGCGTGGATTGGGTCTGTTCGTGTAGTCACAGAGTGAGCAGTCAAAGATGGAGTTTTCAAGCACCTAAGGTCAAGACTAAAGCCCTTTGAACGAATCCCTAGCTTGGAATCGAGGTGGGTGTTTCTCGCCTCCTAGGTATTAGTAAATTCGAAAAGATTTTAGCCCTTAAATGATGTGCATGCTAGTTTAAGATCAGTTGGATTAACTGAGAACATGATTATTGATTTTACATGTTTCATTTCGATTGAGATTAGCATAGGTTGTGCATGTTTAGCTACTGTCAGAAACTGCTGGTACTGAACTGATTTTCATGCCCACGAATGCCCTAAATCGATGCATGTTAGTTTAGTTAATTCATGCCTGAAAGTAACTTCGAAATAACCTAATAATGATTCAAATCGATATAGGTTAGTTTAGTTAATTAACGCTTGAAAACGACTTCGAAATGAACTAAGAATGCCCAAATTCAATGCATGTTAATTGGGTTAGTTCGTGTTTAAAAGTAGCCTTGAAACGACCTAAGCACGCTTCAAATCGACGCCCGTTAAGCAAGTCAACTCATGTTTAATAGTAGTCCTTGAAACAAACTAATAACCTTGGTTGGTTAAGCAAATATGCAAGTCCTAATGCGACTAAAGTATGCTTTAAAAATGACACGAATTGGGCATGCTTATTGCTTGAAATCGATGCTTGCTAAGTTAGCTGAATCATATTTAATAGTAGCTTCTGAAACGACATAAGCGTGTTGAATCGATGCTTGTTAAGTTAGTGAAATTATGCTTTCAAAATGACATGTTTAGTGGATTAGTTATGCTTGAAGGTGGCATGTATAGCTAGTTAGTTATGCTTTCAAAATGACATGTTTAGTTGATCAATTATGCTTTAAAAATGACATGTTTAGTTGATTAGTTATGCTTGAAGCTGGCATGTATAGCTGGTTAGCTATGCTTTCAAAATGACACGTTTAGTTGATTAGTTATGCTTTGAAAATGGCATGTCTAGTTGGTTAGTTATGTTTTGAGATGACGTGTTTAGTTGGTTAGCTATGCTTTGAAATAACATGAACTTAGCATGCTTACCTCCCATTCGCGAGTTATGAATGTAGGCTAGTTTCACGCCTTGTGAGTTTATTTCAGTTAGTCAAGTACTTATTTCAAGTTAATGCAATATATGTAAGTATATGTGCTTATATATGCTGTATCGAGCTGCTGGATGGTTGCTGCTCGCTTGGTAAGTTTATACATAACTATTTCATTTGACTTGTATGTTAAAATGCTATGGTTATAAAATTGAAAACAGAGATGGTAGTCGAATGGCTTGAGGATGAACTGATAAGAATTTTGAGGTCCTTTGTGATCAGTGTTGTGTAAGGAGGGTGCCCAGGTTGTGTTTACCCGTAATCGTGTGGATTGCGAGGCCATGTGCGGCTTATTTTGCTGACTTGATTATAAAGTGTTTGAATGTGTTACGTGCAAACTCCCTTCCCTTTTATGTCATCAAGTTTCATCTTGCAAGTGAGGGTGAGCTTGAAAAAGGAAGTTTTCATGTTTGTAACTAATAGAAGTCATAACTATTAGCAAACGATGGCCTATTTTAACTATACAAATACAATTTTGGGAGTGAACTCGTTTAAACGGGAGAATCCATAAGGAATTTAAATAAAAAGAGAGTGCGTTGTATGAAAATGGATTTCGCTGTGAGAGGCAGTAAACTTATTAGCCGTTATGGCCATATGCTTTAAATTGGCTAAGATATCGTGCATAGGGACAATAAGATGGGAGTGAACCTGCTTAAACGGGGAAATCCCTAGCCTAGGGAGTAATCCCAGCAGTGGGAAGCCCTAGAGGCCCTGACAAGGGTTAAGGTCCAAAAGTTAGTTGTCATCTCGGGAGTAAGAGCTTAGCGTGAGTGATAGTCTCACTAGGGTCAATAATAAATCTTACCCAATCAACGCATTATGATGATCTTATACCTAGAGTATTTTCCTAGCAAGTAAGAAAAACAGTTGGTGTTTTACCTTTTTAAGTATTTCAGAAAGAAAGTTTTTAAGGGTCATTATAGGACCAATACAAAAGAGAGTCTTTTAAAGAATATGTGCCTCAAAGAGGCTAAGAAAAGAGTTTTTAGAAAAAGAAAGTAAGCTTCCTGTGCATAACTTATGCATACCCTATGAATGATGTTCTAAGTGAAGTATGGTCTTTTTCTTGTGCATATAAGTTTAAATGCGCATGTTATAAGAAAGAAATCTCCTTGCATAATCTCTGCTTCATGCGTTTAAGCATCTCGCACAAGTGAATTAGATAGATAAGGCATAAATCACGAATTATGTCATATAATTTATGAAACAAAGTTCTGTACTTAGCCTCGTTGCTTACTTATGTGTTTGACTGCTTGTTAGTAAAGGAATTTAGTCATTCAGGGGCCTAAAAATGAGTTTAGCAGCTAAAATGAAGTTTATGGATAGTAATCCTTTCTTGAAGACTGTGAATGCCTAATACAATAGTAATCCATAAGCACGTGATATGTGGTTATTAATGGTATTATTGCCTGGTATTATTACCTGTAACGGTTTTGGTTTTAAGGAGTCAGGGAGTACTCACTGAGCGTATGGTTGTTCATCTCATTACTCTTTTTACTTTTCCTCCAGGTTTGCATTATAACAAGTAGAAGCCAAGTCATCCATGCCAAGATGGAGTTTATCCTTGCTTGCAATGTGTCACGTGTGCCCAGTTGAAGGGTCCTATATGTTTAACGAAGTCATGTAATGTATCCCTAGAATTGTAAACGTCTGTAAACAAGTATTCTAGTTCATGTAGTGTATTCGGTTTAGGAGTCGCTCTGTACGGTCATGTGTGCCAACCATCTTATTAGTCAGTTGTCCTTTTAGTTGAAATCAGTTACATTTTGGGATGTAAACCCTAGTACTCCGATTGTGTGAACCGTTGAGTTGTATCTTTCACTTCTCCTGTATTAATGAACTATTTTGTTTGATGTACTCCGAGCGAGTTGCTCGTTGAGTTATGAAGTCTGGCGTGTAGCCGTTGAGCTTCTTTTAAAATATTTTACGCTTTCGTTGATTTACAGGGGTTTATTGTAAGGCTTTTAATCTGGAAACGGTCAGTTTTTAGGAAAAATTTTATCTGTTTCTCCCCAGAAGTTAAGTAGGAAGAAAGAAAACATAATGCTCATGGCCCTAGGGGATGGGGGTTTTACACGCACTAGCACATTTCATAGCTGGATAGAAGCCCCACAACAACAAAGAAGTGGGAATAACAGAGATTGCAATGAAACAGTGCAAAACCAAGGTGATATTGTTCTTCCCGAAAATGTTGATGTGAAACTTGGTTTTGTAGATCCAATTGTTCATGATTTAGAGAGTACCTAATGTAGTGATGAGATGGATATTGAATAAGAAGGTGAACACTGGAATCGTCCATTGTGTGTTTTGTGTGTTGATGTAATTTTTGAGGGGGGAGTAAGGGTAGAAATTTATCATCCCTTGGGAGGGTGTGGAAATCAAATCACTAATTATTTTTAACCCCAACTCTAATCTAGGAAAAGAAAAATATATCACTAAGTATGATTAACTAAACTAATTGCTTATTAATTTTAATTTCTAATTTAAACATGACTAATTAAACGAAACTAAAATAAGGATAATTAACTAAATCACCCCCAAATATTATATTAACCAACAATGACTAGCAAAGAATCTAATTAACTAATAAAGCATTAAATTTACTAATTAAAAGAAGAGAGAGCAGGGGATTAACTAAAAAGATTGAAAATCCAATAATAGAGTTTGGCCTCCATTGTTAGAACAAGTGGATGATGATTGGAGGTGAATTCTCCACTTATTCTCACTAATCTAACTAAACTACTCCTAATATAACCCATTGAGAGTTAAAAACTCAAATGTGAAAATGGGTTTTCAAACCCTAAGATGAAGAAGAAAGAGCGAGCTTAAAATTTTCATTGTTAAAGAAAGAGAATAAGAGATTAAGAGCATATAAGAAACTAGAAGGATGATTAGGAAAGGAAGAAACTAATTTCAATCCATTAACACACAAAAGCATGTAAATTTGGGCATTAAACTAGTAAATCAAACCCAAAAAAGAACTTGAATGAAAATGAAGATTAAAGAGAGAGAAAGAAAGCTAATTGCATCAAAATTTCATTACTTTTGAAATGTGGCTACAAAATGAAACTAAATCCACACTAATCTCTCCTAAACCCTAGCTAAACACAATTCCTAAAACCTAAAAATTAGATCCTTACACAAATGGGGGGGAGGGGCTTTAAATAGATCTCAATGCAGTAGGTTTGGCATGGTCATGCCAAGTGGCACAGGCAGACTGTGCCAAACCTCCGGAAGCCAACAACAAAAGTAGGGCAGGACAAGGGAATGGCACGGCCGTGCCATATAGTTCGGGCACCCTATGCCAAGTTTTCTGGAATTTTGCACAGAAATAGAGCAAAAACAATATTTGGCATAGCCATGCCACTTAGCAAGAGCACCCCATGCTGCCTAGCACTAGCAGCCCTTGCCGCCTGGAACTACAGCTCATGCCAAATTTCGGCTGTATTCTTCTTCCTTATTTCTCCCATAATTTTTGTGCTTGTTGACCCGACTTACTTGATGGCTATCCCAGGTTATCCTCTAAGGTTTTCCATGTTAACGTGCCTAACTTTTGGCATGCTTCGCATAAATTATGCACCATTTGTGCAATTTTTTTTATTACCTATAAAACCAACAAAACACAAATAAATAATCCAACTTACCAATTATTTGAGCTAAATCTATAGAATGAGCGTAAAATTCACGCGCATTGCACTCGAACATTGTGTTGGGTGCAAATTTCCCATTCCTAGTCATGATGTGCGAAAAGGTTATTGGATAGAAGAGGGCTAGATAAAGTTTATTGACAACCGAATGGGGTTCTCGCTAAGACTTCACTCAATGATGGAGTGGGATGAGGTCTTTAAACATAAAGTGGTGTATTTTGACCCAAAAAAAAAACCAGTCATATTGAAGCCATGGAGTGTAAAGAGCCAATTGATAAAGATGCAATAGCTTTTCTCTCCCAATATGGGTTACACTTCCAGGATTAGATCTTAAATTTTAGAGTAGTCAAGGGCTATCAAAAATAGGAAGCCCACTAGGATTCCTCTTACTGCAAATAATATCACTTAGGAGAAAACCATGCTGAACTATACAAGAATACTAGTAGATATGAAGTTAAATGGGGAGTTTCCTAAATATATTACTTTTATGGACAAGCAGGTTTTGTAGCAGACCAACAGGTGGAGTATGAATGGCAACCTATAAGATGCACTAAGTGGTGAGAATCAACGGGAACCAGATGGACCAAGCACTGCACATAAGCAGATGGAGAAAGAGATTGTGCTAACTGAGGCAAATAAAGAGGCAGACCACATTGAAAACAATGTTGAATATAGGATGATGACTTCAAACAGGAGGAAAAACCCTGCAATAGGGTCGTGTAATACACCCATTGGTCAACTTAACCATAGATAACATTTTAATCTGGAATGTCAGAGAACTCAATGGGCCAAATAAGAAGGAGGTTACGCGACATCTCTTACATGTGAATAAGTAACAATTAGCAGGACTAATTGAGGCAAAAACAACCCTTACATCTTATGTTGAATCAAAGCAAAAATATGCCAGAGCAATAATGTTGTGCATAATGCAACTGTGAAGGAATGAGGATGAATTTGGGTATTATGGGATCCTCAAGTTGATGCACAATGTCTTGTAGTAAGCAAACAAATGATTCACTGTAAAATATAGTGTCCAGAATGGGATACCCTAATTACTATTAGACCCGGCAAAATTGACCCGAGATCGAAACCCGAACCGAACGATCCAGACCTATACCCGACCCTGACACCCGAAATATGATCACCCAAAAGTGGACCCAAAATCCGAATTGACTCGAACTGAACTATACCCAACCCGAAATTTTCTACAAAGTTGCTTGTTTTGGCATGACGAGCGTATTTGATTAAAAATTGGCTAACCCGAAATTGACCCGAACCGAACTATACCCGACCCAAACCGAAACGACCCGAAATGTCACTTAACCTGAATATGACCTGATCCGAACTTGACCGAACCTGTACCCGAATCGAATGACCCATTTGTCAGGTATAATTACTATAGTTTATTAAGCAAATGATGGAGTGGAGAGAAGGAATTTATGGTTGGAACTGTCAAGGCTGGCAACTAACACCCATGACCCATGGTTTATAGGTGGAGATTTTAACGGCATTCTAGCTTTTGAATATAGAATGTGAGGGAACAAAGTATAGGCAGATGAGTGGCATGAATTGCAAATATGCATGGCTAAGTGTCAAGTATAGGAAATGAAGTCAGTAGTATGCTATTTTACCTGGAACAATAAGACCATTTTTTTCCTAAACTGAATAGGATTTTCATAAATGAAGAGGGATTGACAAGGTTGGCTGATGTATTCTATCATATATTACCAGAAGGAATATCATATCACTATCTAATGGTTCTTCAACTGAGTAAGACCACCACACCTATGAAAAGCAGATTTAGATTTTGTAATATATGGGCCTAAGGCCCAACATATATGGACATAGAAAGGAATCATTGGAACTCACCTGTGAATTGTACACCCATGTTCAACGGTGTTCAGAAGCTAAAGTTCTTAAAGGAGCCTCTGAAGCAATTGCATAGAAGGAATTTTGCGGAGATAAATTATAAAGCTCAGATTCTGTACTAGGAATTGTTGCAAATACAAAGTCAGATACATGATAACTAACTTGATAAGGAATTGATTCAACAGTTGATTCAGAAGATGCTTGAATACAAGGATTGCAATGTTGCATCAATTGCAATGCTTAAACAGCAATCAAAAGAGCAGTGGATAAAAAGTGGAGATTAAAACTCTGCATTTATTCACAGTGCCGTAAAGTAGAAGGGATATTCTTCTAAGATTGTGTTAACACAAGATGATGAAGGAAACTATATGAACGATAACAAGGAAATGGGGGAGCATATGGTGATTTTAGACTCTCTTTTGTTTTTTGCAAGCACCAGACATAACGAAAGACCTATATGGGAGGTCATTGCACAGGGGCAGAGACTAACAGTGCGACAAAAGGACAAACTATATAAATCATACTTAAGGAAAGAACTTAAGGAGGCCTTTTTCTCAATAGATGATAGCAAACGTCCTAGGGCAGATGGCTTTGCGAGTAAATTTTTCAAAAGTGCATGGGGCATAATTGGTGATGAGGTGATCAGCACTGTATTGGACTTCTTCCAGTAAAGTAAATTGCTAGCTAAACATAATGCTACTGTTATTACCATAGTACCTAAAGTACTCAATCCAAGAACTACAAATGATTTGAGGCCAATTGATTGCTGTAATACAATCTACACCATAACCAAAATGATGTGCAACAGACTCAAAGAGATTCTACCCCACATCATTAAACCAAACCGAGCTGCATTTATGATAGAGAAATCTATATTACATAATGTGCTAATTGGAGAGGAATTGGTGAGGCTTTATAATAGGAGGAAGGTGTCACTTAGATGCTTGATGAAGATAGATATCAAGAAAGCTTATGACATAGTAAGCTAAAACTTTTTAAGAGGCCTTCTCATTGCTTTGGGGTTCCCTAGATAGTTTATGGATAGGGCAATTACTTGTGTCATAACACCTAGATTTACCATATCCTTGAATGGAGAGTAATTTAGCTTTTTTAAAAGTAGGAGAGGGCTAAGACAAGGATACCCATTGTCTCCACTTCTATTTGCCTTAGTTATGGATTACTTGAGTAGAGCAATCAAGTTAAGTACTAAAGTAATGGAGTTTCTGTTTCATCCATATGCAAGACTATGCAGCAAGCATACCTCTGTTTTATAAATTATTTATTACTATTTTGTAAAGGTCATACACAAGGTGTGGAAAGCATCATGGCTGTTTTTTATCACTTTTTAGAATGCTCTATTTGAGAGCCAATCAACAAATCGTTCTGGCTAGGGTTGACAAGCAAACAAAGGAACACTTACTGCACCTTGTTGTATTTAGTGAAGGTTCCTTACCTTTGAATATTTAGGAGTCCTATGAAGTCATCTAGACTCAACATGAATGACTATAAGATATTATTAGATAAGATATGTGCTAGGATTAGAAGTTGGACACTAGAGAGATTAACATATGCTGGCAAAGTAGAGCTGGTAAATAGTGTGCTTATGAGTATGCACACGTACTAGGGGCTGACGTTCATCTTACCCCAGTACATCATAACAAAAGTGAATGAGGCATGTAGAACCTTCTTGTGGGGGAATACTAAGGTTCCCTAAATAGCATGGCAGATTTGTTGCACTAGAAAAAAGCTGGTGGTTGGGCATTAGGAATATAGGCAAGTGGAACCTAGCTGCAGTGGGAAAAAAAAATATAGAATGTATATAATAAGAAAGACTCCTTGTGGCTGAAGTCCTAAGGACATCATCCATATGGGAATACACACCAAAGAATGATTGCAGTTGGTATTGGAGGAAAATCCTTGCTGTAAAGGACACCATTGTATCCTACCATGAAACTCAGTTCTTTGGAGGTATGACTAAAGGTTAGTCTATCGGCGCAAGATACAAAAAGTGCACAACAGGCTCTGACAGAGCTCTATAGGATGAGATTATATGGAACAAATCAAAGTTCCAAAGTTTTCCTTTATGGTACGGATGTGCATGCACAGTAAACTACAAACATAGGACACAGCGGTGTATACATGGATGATACGTGTATGCTATGTAAACAGGAGAAAAAGCCACATAATCACCTATTCTTTTATGACAAGTAGCAATGACTGAGGTGTTGGATCAACTGCACATCGAATGCATGAATCTGGAGCAATTATGTACTAATAGCTTGATGGACCAAGTACTTAATAGGAGGAAAGACTAGCACCTAGCCTATATAACATCGAATGCACTGATCGACTATACATGGATGTAGAGGAACAGAAGATTTCAGCAGGGGAAGGAGCTCATAGTAGTAAGCATAGCAAAATAAATTGTATAGGACATCAAAGATGGAGCAAATGGCATTCTGCCATGATCAAAATGGATAAAAATCAAGTGTAGCCCCTCTAGGTATGCCTAGAGTATGATGTGTATTTTTACATAGTAATGGTAAGCCATCTTCCTATTTTCCCCCAAAAAAAAAACATGTATGTATGTATATGTGAGTGTGTATGTATATGTGTGTATGCGCGCACACGTGTGTGTATGTGCGTGTACAGGTATATCCATGTTAGAAGTGTCCAATTAAAAATGACTCCGTTAAAATATTGTGGCAAAGATAGATCTTTATGCTTTGCTCTGTGGTATTAGGCATACCAAATTTAATAATCAAATTATCATAGAAATTAAGACCAATTTATGTAATGATGAATAGGATTCAATTGCCGACCTGGATATTATGTAAGCGTAAAAAAGAAATTTGCCAAAAACTTTCTATCCTTTAAAATAAAAACAGTTGGGATGGGCATGAAAAGATGAGGATACCCACTAAGGATATTTTGAAAAATATTCTACAGAGTATATAATACTGTAGATCTAAAATAACGATTATAGAGGTAGAAAAATATGAAAGTCCTACTCCTATGCGAAAAATCCAAAGGATAAAATCCATTCCTGAAGAGATAAATATTGATAGGTCATGGATATTAAGCTTTGTCAATACCACACAAATCAATAAGAAAAATATAATAAAAATTGATGAGAATTGTAAAATTACTATTAAACCCTAATTATTAAGCCGCATGAGTACAAGATTAGAATGGGGAGAAGGGTCATCATCAGCTAAAGAAGAACTTAAAGAAAATGATACAATTAGCATGACCAATAAAATAAGTAGAAAGAGTTTTGAATATGCAAGGCACAATTTAGACCGAAGTATGAGTCTAGATAGGAAAATCATTGGGTACAAAATAAGAACTATTAGTAAGCCAATCAATGAGGATGAAGTAGTCAAAAATGTAACTATGGAGATATGTTATGAACTCATCAAGACAAATCCTAAGAGCATCTTGATAGGTGCTTAATGTATATATTATTTTAGGGTCATTTTCCTCCATTTTTAGGAAAAATTATGTGCTTTATGTTATAGTTTATACTATTTTTTTAATTTTATGCTTGGGTATAGTGCTTTAATGACTTTTGAAAGTTTTCAGACCTTTTTGATCAAGAATTCACCCTTAAAAGTCATCTTTATGACTCACCATAGATGCCCCTAAGTTGCTATGCCCGTGAAAGAAAGGAAGAATAGAAGAATTTCGATTCCAACAAGCACCACGGTCGGTCCGTAGTGAAGGCCATGCTCTATGGGGGACCTCTTTCCCGTGAGGCTGTTTGTTTTCTCACAACTTTTCAACTTCCAAGTAGTTTTTAATGTGATTTATACGCGTGGCTATTCAACTTCCAGCAGCTTTGCTATAAAAAGGGGGCTCTCATCCTCATTTCATCACATCCACCATCCCATCCATTTCATTTCCTCTCTTCAAGTGGACTAGGATATAGATAAGGGAGAGTTGAGAGCAAGTTCAAGGTGAAGATTCCAAGGATTCCGGATCGAGTTTGCAATGACGGTTCAAGCGCGCATCAGCTGAGCAATTCCTCTCCCTTCTCTTCTCTTTTCTCTTTATGTTTTTATGCTTTTAGATTATTGTTGATTCTTATGCTTGTTAATCTTGCAATTAAGTTGAGTTGTTGTGATTGAACCGATTCCTATTTTGATCTAAAAGCATTTTGGATTTGTTGCGTGTATTCTATTGAATCGTGGATGCTGATTTGTGAGTAGAAAACTTGAACAATTTCTTGCTTGTTTTAGACATTTCGGGGAAAACTGAAAGGTGACACTAGAATGTTGGAAAAGTAAGATTCAACTTAAGTGGGTGTGATCTTGAGAAAGACTCACCGTTTAAGAAACACCTGATTTGATAATCACGTTCTTAATGATCTTAGATTAATCAAAAACCCTTGAAAAATAGTAGTTCATTATATTTAAGAATTTCATTCCACCTTGAAAGAGGGGTTTGATAATTCGATTACCGGTTTCGGAATTACCTGTCTAAAGAAAAGGCGCTTGAATAATTTTTGAGTTGGACAATTGCTAGGTTCGATTAAATTCCTTGATTGATTATCCATTAGATTAGATACTAGATTAATTTAGTTTCAATATCAAACTTGGATTCACTTAGCATATCTTGAGGGATTATAACACAGTAGTTTCACCTATTCTCTGTGGGATCGACCTTGATTAGCTATAATGCCACTGTGCGCTTGCGAGTCTATCAAGTTTTTGACGTCGTTGCCGGGGACTAGGGTCGAATATTAGGTTTTTTCTGATAGATTCGACTAAGCGTTTCATTTTTCTTAAAAAAAATTTTAAAAAATTGAAAATTAACAAAAAAGTTGAGAAAAACAATGGTAATTTTCCATTTTTCCCAATTCGAGCATGAACTATTTTGGAGGTATTTCAAGCATTTAAGTGCTTTTCTTGCTCAATGTGGTATTGCGTGGGCAAATAGGAAATTCTAGACATTGTTGATGAGGGTGTTAATAGCGAAACCCGAGCACTTTAAGAGTTTTGGGGTTTTCATGCTAAAAATGTTGATGATGCATGTTATTTGCTTGAGTGAATTGCTTGAGATTTATTTGAGTTTGAGAAGGCTAGTCGTGTTTCTAAATATTCATTTCCTAATCCTTATGCGTTCTATTCCAGATCTTATTATGTCCCTTCTTGGTGTGATTTCTGTAATTCTTCTGACCGTAATGTAAATTCATATCCTTATTATGCATGTTATGCACAACCTAACTTTGTATTACCCTGAGACAATACTGATGTTGTCTTGACATTACCTGATTCCTCCTTTCCTTTAACTCAGTGCACGGGGCTCGAGGGGGGTGAGCTTTTTGGGTTTGATGTTAGGTTTGATGTTTTTGATGCATGTTTTAAGTCCGAAGATATTTTAGATGAGGTGCATGAACTAGATGTGACTCCTTTGGAGGGATTACGTGATGTGTTTATGCATGAGGAGTCTCCTAGCCTTGGTTTTTCTGATTGTGCTATCCCTAATCCCCTTGATCATCTCCATGTTTCACCTATTTGTTTATTACTCTCTCCTTCCCCTAAGTATTTCATTGACACGCCCATTGAAAATCCTATGATTTTTAATGCTAATGTTGATTTGGGCTATGAGGTTAACATGTTCAATATGCTTGGTGGGAATGCTAAAAATTTTCTTTCCTTAGGTTACTTTTGTAGGTACGATGCCTCCCTTGACTCGTATAGTATATGCCTAAAGGACTTACCTAAGAAAATCAAATGGAATACATTCTTTAATCCTCCCTACAATTTTTCTAAAGCCATTGATAAGGTTAAGAGGATCCTTAATGTCTTTGGAACAATTTTGATTATTACCTCTTACCTTATATTTTCTAAATTATGGTCCCAGAAGTTTGATAAGCTCCTCCGTGCTTTAATGGCACCTGCTTTCATGAGGCGAGTCTTGAAAATGTGATGGAGTAGCTGATGCTCCATGTGCCCCGGTTATTACGAGGCCGCATAGCTTAGGTGCACTCTGCACCTGACCTAGTGAGATTGTTTTCTTTTGTTCCCCTTCTCTAAGTTTTCTTTTCCTTGGATAATAATGCTTTATCTAAGTATCGGGACGGGTAGTTTCTATGTTTTCTATTTGAGTTATTAGTTAGCATTCTTGTTAGAGCATATAGTTCTAGGTTTCTTTTTGTTAGCATGTTGCATTTAGTTAATTTTTAGGTTTGCATTTTAGATTTACATATAGAGATGGTGAGGATTGGTTTGAGATAACCTCCAATGATGTTTTTGCTAGGCGTGATAGCTTTCATGAACTTGAGTAACTTTTAATGTGTAATCCCTTTTGGTGCGAAAAGATTTGAAGGTTTTGTAAATACATCTCGTTTTGACCATTGTCTTGATTGAGAACTTTATTATCTCTTAGAGTCCTTGGCACTAATGTTTGTACATGGAGTCATTTTATGAGCTTAATGAGACTTTGGTAGATATCTCGTGAGATTTTAAGCCATATTTGGACTAATTTATTATATTTAATCTCATTTTTTTTTATGTGTGTGACTCTTCCATGTTGCATCTCTAGAACTAGTCTAGATTCTTGTTTAAAACCACATTAGCATGTGCATAGTTGATGATATGATAGAGATATTTCTTTCTTTGGTCATTTTAGCCACATAGCCAAATAGCCTACCCTTGTGTTACATGTTTTTCCCTTTGTTAGCCCCTTTGAGCTTATATCTTTCTTTGTTGTGATCCCTTTGTATTAGTAAAACACTTATTCCTAACTTTAAGCGAAGTCTATGGAGCATCATTTCATCTTTGTAGTGGGTAGTTTTGGGGATAATTAAGTTTAAGGTGGCTTTGATATGTTGTTTTGGTTCCCTCTTGTTTGGGTTGTGTATGTATATATATTTAGCTGTAAGTTTATAGTCAGTGATCCTATGCCTTTCAAAAATTGCAATTTTCATTTCATTTCCCCAAAAAAAAAGGAAAAAAAGTATAAGAAGAAAAAAAAAAAGAAGAAAAAATTCATGTGGCAAAAGCAAAGGAAAAAAAAAAGTAAGAAAGAAAAGAAAATGACTAAATAATTGGCATTGGATATGTACATAGCTTGTGTTGATTCTTCATCAACTCATTTCCTACATGATTCATTGGGGTATGTTCATTGAATTATTGGAGTTTAGAGTGTTGGTGAACTTATTGGTTAATTGGTGATTTGTTAGTTGCTCCCTAGTCACTTGGCTACTTAGCTCTACATTACCCCATTACATTTGTCCACTTCCTTTCCCTTAACCCTTCTAGCCCATGTTACAACCCATCAAAAGTCCTCTTGATTGTCTTGTGCACATTGCATTCTAGTGGTCGAGAATTTGAGTGTCTTTGCAAGCATATGGTAGATTTCATCTTTGGAATGAGTTTTGAGTGAACCTATGCTATATTTCAAACACATGAGCGAGAGTGTTCCCCATTTTTCAAAGTGAGGTTCTATCAGTCTAATTGGCTCTACTCAATTCCATGTGCTTGCATGACATGCTTTCTGGTTCTTTGGGGTGATCAAGTTTGATATCGAGCTTGTGGTCTTACACTTCTTCGAAAACCTTCTCCTCCTAATTTTGAAATATTTTACGCACTATTTGGGGTTGCCGTTGATTGATATTTTTGCTTATGATATGCTATGACTTGCCTACTTTAAGAAGGTTGTTATATTTTGAGGCCTAGATGCATTTCCCTTTGCTAGTTTTATTTAGTGTTTGCTTGAGG
Source organism: Carnegiea gigantea (assembly GCA_029747015.1). NCBI lineage: Eukaryota > Viridiplantae > Streptophyta > Magnoliopsida > Caryophyllales > Cactaceae > Carnegiea > Carnegiea gigantea. Next base: position 74,994 of record JAKOGI010002616.1, on the reverse strand, counting down.
ACAAGCAATGGTTCAAGCATGGGGGAATTTAATAAGTGCTTAATGTATATATTATTTTAGGGTCATTTTCCTCCATTTTTAGGAAAAATTATGTGCTTTATGTTATAATTTATACTTTTTTTCCCGTTTTATACTTGGTTATAGTGCTTTGATGACTTTTGCAGGTTTTGAGACCTTTTTGATCAAGAATTCACCCTTAAAAGTCATCTTTATGACTCACCATGGACGCCCCTAAGTTGCTATGTCCCATGGAAGAAAGGAAGAACAGAAGAATTTCAATTCTAGCCAGCACCACGGTCCATGGTGGACCTCTTTCCCTCGAGACTGTTTGTTTTCTCATGACTTTTCAACTTCCAAGTAGTTTTTAATGTTATTTATACACGTGGCTGTTCGACTTCCAGCAGCTTTGCTATAAAAGGGGGCTCTCATCCTCATTTCATCACATCCACCATCCCATCCATTTCATTTCCTCTCTTCAAGTAGATTATGATTTAGATTAGAGAGAGCTGAGAGCAAGTTCAAGGTGAAGATCGCAAGGATTCCAGATCAGGTTTGCAACGACGGTTCAAGCGCGCATTGGCTGAGCAATTCCTCTCCCTTCTCTTCTCTTTTCTCTTTATGTTTTTATGCTTTCAGATGATTGTTGATTCTTATGTTTGTTAATCTTGGAATTAAGCTGAGTTGTTGTGATTGAACTGATTCCTATTTTGATCTAAAAGCATTTTGGATTTGTTAGGTGTATTCTATTGAATCTTAGATGCTGATTTGCGAGTAGGAAACTTGATCAATTTCTTACTTGTTTTAGACATTTGGGGAAAAGCCTTCCAAAACTAAGATCCAACTTAAGTGGGTGTGATATTGAGAAAGACTCACTGTTTAAGAAATGCCTGGATTTGATAATCGCATTCTTAATGATCTTATATTAATAAAAAACCCTTGAGAAATGGTGGTTGATTAGATTTAAGAATTTCATTCCACCTTGAAAGAGGGGTTTGATAATTCGATTATCAATTTCGGAATTACCCATCTAAAGAAAAGGCACTTGATTAATTTTTGAGCTGGAAAATTGCTTGGTTCGATTAAATTCCTTGATTGATTATCCATTAGATTAGATACTAGATTAATTGAGTTTCAATATCAAACTTGGATTCACTTAGCATATCTTGAGGGATTATAACCCAGTAGTTTCACCTAGTCTCTGTGAGATTGACCTTGATTAACTATAATGCCACCGTGCGCTTACGACCCTATCAAGTTTTTGGCGCCATTGCTGGGATTAGCATCAAATATTGGATTTTTCCCGATAGATTTGACTAAGAATTTTATTTTTCTTTTAAAAAAATTGAAAAAGAATGGAAAATTAACAAAAAAATTTAAAAAAAATGTTGCTGATTTTTCATTTTCTCCAAGTCGAGCATGAACTATTTTGGGGGTATTTTAAGCGTTTAAATGCTTTTCTTACTCAATGTGGTTATTGTGTGAGTAAATGAGAAATTCAAGACATTGTTGATGAGGGTGTAAACAGTGAAACCCGAGCTCTTTAAGAGTTTGGGGGTTTTCATGCTAAAAATGTTGATGATGCATGTTATTTGCCTGAGTGGATTACTTGGGATTCATTTGAGTTTGAGAAGGCTAATCGTGTTCCTAAATATTCATTTCCTAATCCATGTGTGTTCTAATCTAGATCTTATTATGCCCGTTTTTGGTGTGATTTCTATAGTTCTTTTGACCATAACATAAATTCATATCCTTATTATGCATGTTATGTGCAACCTAACTTTGTATACTCCTGGGACAATACTGATGTTGTCCTAACCTTGCTTGAATCATCCTTTCCTTTAGCTCAGTGCACGGGGCTCGAGGTGGGTGAGCCTTTTAGGTTTGATGCTAGGTTTGATGTTTCTAATGCATGTTTTAAGTCCGAAGATATTTTAGATGAGGTGCATGATCTAGATGCGACTCCTTTGGAGGGGTCCCGTGATGTGTTTATGCATAAGGAGTCTCCTAGCCTCAGTTTTTTTGATAGTGCTATCCCCAATCCCCTTGATCATTTCCATATTTCACTTATTTGTTCATTACCCTATCCTTTCCCTAAGCATTTCATTGACATGCCCATTGAAAATCCTATAATTTTTTATGTTAATGTTGATTTAGGCTATGAGGTTAACGTGTTACTTTTGTGGGTGTGATGCCTCCCTTGACCCGTATTGTATATGCCTAGAGGACTTGCCTAAGAAAATCACATGGACTACATTCTTTAATCCTTCCAATGATTTTCCAAGGCCATTGATAAGGTTAAGAGGATCCTTAATGTCTTTGGAATGATTTTGGTTATTACCTCTTCCTTTATATTTTCTAAATTATGGTCCTAGGAGTTTGATATGCTCCAGCGTGCTTTAACAGCATCTGCTTTCATGAGGCAAGTCTTGACAATGTGATGGAGTGGCTGATGCTCCATGTGTCCCGGTTATTACAAGGCTGCATAGCTTAGGTGCACTCTGCACCTAACCTGGTGAGGTTATTTTCTTTTGTTCCCCTTCTCTAAGTATTCTTTTCCTTGAATAATAATGCTTTATCTAAGTATAGGGGAAGGGTAGTTTCTATATTTTCTATTTCAGTTATTAGTTTGCATTCTAGTTAGAGCATACAGTTCTGGGTTTCTTTTTGTTAGCATGTTGTATTTGGTTGATTTTTAGGTTTGCATTTTAGATTTACATATAGAGATGGTGAGGATTGGTTTGAGATAACCTCCAATGATGTTTTTGCTAAGCATGACAGCTTTCATGAGCTTGAGTAACTTTTGATGTATAATTCCTTTTGGTGCGAAAATTTTTGAAGGTTTTGTAAATACTTCTTGCTTTAACCCTTGTCTTGATTGAGAACTCTGTTATCCCTTGGTGTCCTTGGCACTAATGTTTACGCATGGAGTCATTTTATGAGGTTAATGAGACTTCGGTAGATATCTCGTGAGATTTTGAGCCTTAGTTGGACTAATTCATTATATTTAGTCTCATGTTTCTTTCATGTGTGCGACTCTTCCATGTTCCATCTCTAGAACTTGCCTAGATTCTTGTTCAAATTAAAATCACATTAGCATGTGCATAGTTGATAATATGGTAGAGGCATTTCGCTCTTTGGTTATTTTAGCCACATAGCCAAATAGCCTACCCTTGTGTTACATATTTTTTTCCCTTTGTTAGCCCCTTTAAGCTTATATCTTTCTTTGTTATGATCCCTTTATATTAGCCCTTAGCCAAACACTTATTCCTACCGTTAAGCTAAATCTATGGAGAATCACTTCATCTATGTAGCGGGTAGTTTTGAGGATAATTAAGTTTAAGGTGGCTTTGATATGTTGTTTTTTTTTTGGGTTGAGGGATTGATGATATTGAGCATTTGCTTTGGTTCCCTCTTGTTTGGATTGTGTATGCATATATATTCAGCTATAAGTTGATAGTCAGTAATCCCATGCCTTTCAATAATTGCAATTTGTGTTTCATTTCCCAAAAAAAGGGAAAAAAACTAGAAGAAGAAAAAAAAACTAGAAGAAAAAAAATCATGCTACAAAAGCAAAGAGAAAAAAAAGTAAGAAATAAAAGAAAATGATTAAATGATTGGCATTGGATATGTGCATAGCTTGTGTTCCTTCTTCGTCAACTCATTTCGTACATGATTCATTGGGATATGTTCATTGAATTGTTGGAGTTTGGAGTGTTGCTGAACTTATTGGTTAATTGGTAATTTGTTAGTTGCTCCCTAGTCACTTTGCTACTTTGCTCTACATTATCCCAATGCATTTGTCCACTCCTTTCCCTTAACCCTTCTATCCCACGTTACAACCCATAAAAAGTCATCTTGATTGTCTTATGCACATTGCATTCTAGTGGTGGAGAATTTGAGACTCGTTGCAGGCATATAGTAGATTGCATCTTTGGAATGAGTTTTGAGTGAACCTATTCTATATTTCAAGCACATGAGCGGGAGTGTTCCACATTTCCCAAAGTGTGGTTCTACCTGTCTAATTGGCTCTACTCAATTCTATGTGCTTGCATGACATGCTCTGTGATTCTTTGGAGGTGATCAAGTTTGATATCAAGGTTGTGGTCTTATACTTCTTCGAAAACCTTCTCCTCCTAATTTTGAAATGTTTTGCGTACTATTTGGGGTTGCCGTTGATTGATATTCTTGCTTATGATATGCTATGACTTGCCTACTTTAAGGAGGTTGTCATGTTTTGAGGTCCAGATGCATTTCCCTTTGCCGATTTGATTTAGTGCTTACTTGAGGGCAAGCAACGGTTTAAGCATGGGGGAATTTGATAAGTGCTTAATGTATATATTATTTTAGGGTTATTTTCCTCCATTTTTAGGAAAAATTATGTGCTTTATGTTATAGTTTATACTCTTTTTCCCGTTTTGTACTTGGTTATAGTGCTTTTATAACTTTTGCAGGTTTTGAGACTTTTTTGATCAAGAATTCACTCTTAAAAGTCATCTTTGTGACTCACCACGGATGCCCCTAAGTTGGTATATCCCGTGGAAGAAAGGAAGAATAGAAGAATTTCGATTCCAGCCAGCACCACGGCCAGTCCATGGTGAAGGCGACAGTCCGTGGTGGACCTCTTTCCCTCGAGGCTATTTGTTTTCTCACGACTTTTCAACTTCCAAGTAGTTTTTAATGTCATTTATACACGTGGTTGTTCGACTTCCAGCAGCTTTGCTATAAAAAGGGGGCTCTCATCCTCATTTCATCACATCCACCATCCCATCCATTTCATTTCCTCTCTTCAAGTAGATTACGATTTAGATTAGAGAGAGTTGAGAGCAAGTTCAAGGTGAAGATTGCAAGGATTTTGGATTGGGTTTGCAGCGACGGTTCGAGCGCGCATCGGCTGAGTAATTCCTTTCCCTTCTCTTCTCTTTTCTCTTTATGTTTTTATGCTTTTAGATTATTGTTGATTCTTATGTTTGTTAATCTTCGAATTAAGTTGAGTTGTTGTGATTGAACCATTCCTATTTTGATCTAAAAGCATTTTGGATTTGTTGGGTGATTTTGTTGAATCTTAGATGCTGATTTGCGAGTAGGAAACTTGATCAATTTCTTGCTTGTTTTATACAGCTGGGGAAAAGCTGAAAAGTGACACTAGAATGTTCGAAAACTAAGATTCAACTTAAGGGGGTGTGATCTTGAGAAAGACTCACCGTTTAATAAATGCTTGGACTTAATAATCGCGTTCTTAATGATGTTATATTAATTAAAAACCCTTGAGAAATGGTAGTTGATTAGATTTAAGAATTTCATTCTGCCTTGAAGGAGAGATTTGATAATTCAATTATCGGTTTCGGAATTACCCATCTAAAGAAGAGGTACTTTATTAATTTTTGAGTTGGAAAATTGCTTGGTTCGATTAAAGTCCTTGATTGATTATCTATTAGATTAGATACTAGATTAATTTAGTTTCAATATCAAACTTGGATTCACTTAGCATATCTTGAGGAATTATAACCTAGTAGTTTCACCTAGTTTCTGTGGGATCGACCTTGATTAGCTATAATGTCACCGTGCACTTGCGAGCCTATCACATTTTTGGCGTCGTTGCGGGGGATTAGGTTCGAATATTTGGTTTTTTGTGATAGATTTCACTAAGAATTTTATTTTTCTTTAAAAAAATTGAAAAAAATGGAAAATTAACAAAAAAATTGAAAAAAACAATGGTCATTTTCCACTTTCCCCAATTCGAGCATGAACTATTTTGGAGGTATTTTAAGCGTTTAAGTGCTTTTCTTGCTCAATGTGGTTATTGTGTGAGCAAATGGAAAATTCTAGACATTGTTGAGGAGGATGTAAATAGTGAACACGAGCTCTTTAAGAGTTTTGGGGTTTTCATGCTAAAAATGTGATGATGTATGTTATTTGCTTGAGTGGATTGCTTGAGATTCATTAGAGTTTGAGAAGGCTAGTCGTGTTTCTAAATATTCATTTCCTAATTCTTGTGTGTTCTATTCTAGATCTTATTATGCCCCTTTTTGGAGTGATTTCTACAATTCTTCTGACCATAATATAAATTCATATCCTTATTATGTATGTTATGCGCAACCTAACTTTGTATCACCCTGGGACAATATTGATATTGTCCTGACCTTTCCTAATTCACCCTTTCCTTTAGCTCAGTGCACGGGGCTCGAGGTGGGTGAGCTTTTTGTGTTTGATGCTAGGTTTGATGTTTCTGATGCATGTTTTAAGTCCGAAGATATTTTAGATGAGGTGCATGATCTAGATGCGACTTCTTTGGAGGGGTCACGTGATGTGTTTATGCCTGAGGAGTCTCTTAGCCTTGGTTTTGATGATAGTGCTATCCCCAATCCCCTTGATCATTTCTATTTTTCAGCTATGTGTTCATTACTCTCTCCTTCCCCTAAGTATTTCATTGACACGCCCATTGAAAATCCCATGATTTTTGATGCTAATGTTGATTTGGGCTATGACGTTAACATGTTCAATATGCTTGGTGGGAATGCTAAAAATTTTCTTTCCCTGGGTTACTTTTGTAGGTACGATGCCTCCCTTGACTCGTATTGTATATGCCTAAAGGACTTGCCTAAGAAAATCACAGGGAGTATATTCTTTAATCCTTTCTACGATTTTCCAAAGGCCATTGATAAGGTTAAGAAGATCCTTAATGTCATTGGAACGATTTTGGTTATTACCTCTTACCTTATATTTTCTAAATTATGGCCCCAGGAGTTTGAATAAGCTCCTGTGTGTTTTTACGGCATCTGCTTTCATGAGGCGAGTCTTGACAACGTGATGGGGTGGCTAATGATCCATGTGCCCCGGTTATTACGAGGCCGTATAGCTTAGGTACACTCTGCACCTAACCTGGTGAGGTTATTTTCTTTTGTTCCCCTTCTCTAAGTTTTTTTTCCCTTGAGTAATAATGCTTTATCTGAGTATAGGGGAAGCGTAATTTCTATGTTTTCTATTTCAATTATTAGTTTGCATTCTTGTTAGAGCATACAATTCTAGGTTTCTTTTTGTTAGCATGTTGCATTTAGTTGATTTTTAGGTTTTCATTTTAGATTTGCATATAGAGATGGTGAGGATTGGTCTGAGATAACCTCCAATGATGTTTTTGCTAGGCATGATAGCTTTCATGAGCTCGAGTAACTTTTGATGTGTAATCCCTTTTAGTACGAAAATTTTTGAAGGTTTTGTAAATGCTTCTTGTTTTGACCCTTGTCTTGATTGAGCACTTTGTTATCCCTTGGTGTCCTTGGCACTAATGTTTGTACATGGAGTCATTTTATGAGCTTAATGAGACTTTGGTAGATATCTCGTGAGATTTTGAGCCTTATTTGGACTAATTCATTATATTTAGTCTCATGTTTCTTTCATGTGTGTGACTCTTCCGTGTTGCATCTCTAGAACTTGCTTAGATTCTTGTTCAAAACCACATTAGCATGTGCATAGTTGATGATATGATAAAGGCAGTTCATTCTTTGGTTATTAAAGCCACATAGCCAAATAGCCTACCATTGTGTTACATGTTTTTTCCCTTTGTTAGCCTCTTTGAACTTATATCTTTCTTTGTTGTGATCCCTTTATATTAGCCCTTGGCCCACTACTTATTCCTACCTTTAAGCCAAGTCTATGGAGTATCACTTCATCTACGTAGTGGGTAGTTTTGGGGATAATTAAGTTTAAGGTGGCTTTGATATGTTGTTTTTTTTTTTGTTGAGGGATTGATGATATTGAGCATTTACTTTGGCTCCCTCTTGTTTGGGTTGTGTATGTATATATATTCAGTTGTAAGTTGATAGTTAGTGATCCTATATTTCAATAATTGCAATTTTCCTTTCATTTCCTGAAAAAAAAGGGAAAAAAGTAGAAGAAGAAAAAAATCGTGTTGCAAAAACAAAGAAAAAAAGTTAGAAAGAAAAGAAAATCACTAAATGATTTGCATTGGATATGTACATAACTTGTGTTCCTTCTTTGTCAACTCATTTCCTATGTGATTCATTGGGGCATGTCCATTGAATTGTTGGAGTTTGGAATGTTGGTGAACTTATTGGTTAATTGGTAATTTGTTGGTTGCTCCCTAGTCACTTGGCTAGTTAGCTTTACATTATCCACATGCATTTATCTACTCCTTTCCTTTAACCCTTCTAGCCCACGTTACAACCTATAAAAATTCCTCTTGATTGTCTTGTACACATTTCATTTTAGTGGTGAAGAATTTGAGAGTCTTTGCACCAAGTGGTAGATTGCATCTTTGGAATGAGTTTTGAGTGAACCTATGCTATATTTCAAACACATGAGCGAGAGTGTTCCAGATTTCCCAAAGTGAGGTTCTACTAATCTAATTGGCTCTACTCAAGTCCATGTGCTTGCATGACATGCTTTGTGGTTCTTTGGGGGTGATCAAGTTTGATATCGAGATTGTGGTCTTATACTTCTTCGAAAACCTTCTCCTCCTGATTTTGAAATGTTTTGCGCACTATTTGGGGTTGCTGTTGATTCATATTCTTGCTTATAATATGCTATGACTTCCCTACTTTAAGGAGATTGTTCTGTTTTGAGGCTTAGATGCATTTCTCTTTGCCGGTTTTATTTAGTATTTGCTTGAGGACAAGCAATGGTTTAAGCATGGGGAAATTTGATAAGTGCTTAATGTATATATTATTTTAGGGTCATTGTCCTCCATTTTTAGGGAAAATTATGTGATTTATACTATAGTTTATACACTTTTGCCGTTTTATGCTTGGGTATAGTGCTTTGATGACTTTTGCAGGTTTTGAGACCTTTTTGATCAAGAATTCACCCTTAAAAGTCATCTTCATGACTCACCAGGATGCCCCTAAGTTGCTACATCCCGTGGAAGAAAGGAAGAACAGAAGAATTTCGATTCTACCCAGCCCCATGGTCCGTGGTGGACCTCTTTCCCTCGGGGTGGTTTGTTTTCTCACGACTTTTCAACTTCCAAGTAGTTTTTAATGTCATTTATATACGTGGTTGTTTGACTTCCAGCAGCTTTGCTATAAAAAGGGGGCTCTCATCCTCATTTCATCACATCCACCATCCCATCCATTTCATTTCCTCTCTTTAGGTGGATTAGGATTTAGATCAGAGAGAGTTGAGAGCAAGTTGAAGATGAAGATTACAAGGATTCCGGATCCGGTTTGCAACGACGGTTCAAGCACGCATCGCCTGAGCAATTCCTCTCCCTTCTCTTCTCTTTTCTTTTTATCTTTTTATGCTTTTAGATTATTGTTGATTCTTATGTTATGTTTTGGATTGTTAATCATGGAATTAAGTTGAGTTGTTGTGATTAAACCGATTCTTGCTTTGATCTAAAAGCATTTTGGATTGGTTGGGTGCATTTTATGAATCTTAGATGTCGAATTGCGAGTAGAAAACTTGATCAATTTCTTACTTGTTTTAGACATTTGGTGAAAAACTTAAGGTTGACACTAGAATGTTGGAAAACTAAGATTCGGCTTAAGTGGGTGTGATCTTGAGAAAGACTCACCGTTTAAGAAACCCCTAGATTTGATAATCGCATTCTTAATGATTTTAGATTAATCAAAAACCCCTGAGAAATGATAGTTGATTAGACTTAAGAATTTCATTCTGCCTTCAAAGAGGGCTTTGATAATTCGATTATCGATTTTGGAATTACCCATCTAAAGAAAAGGTGCTTGGTTAATTTTTGAGTTGTAAAATTGCTTGGTTCGATTAGATACTAGATTGATTTAGTTTCAATATCAAACATGGATTCGCTTAGCATACCTTGAGGGATTATAACCTAATAGTTTCACCAAGTCTCTATGTGATCGACCTTGATTAGCTACAACGGCACCGTGCGCTTGCAGGCCTATCACATCTATATCCCAATAAATGTATATCTAGAGGGATATAATAAATATTAATTGTGCGCCTACATAGATAGTGGTTGTTCCGTCTGTTTTAAAGAAAAAAAATCATTATTTTCGGAATTCATGTGGAAAAAGTCCGAGAATCCTTTATAAGTGAGGATAGCTGACAATAGCATAATGAGCCACAAAGAGGTCATAGAAGGGTCATCCATACAAATAAGAGGAGTTCAATGCATTATACCAGTTCTATATGCTACTAATCAACCCTCTCATAATATGATTATTAAAAATAATTTTCAAAGGTTGTATTTTCCTTGCATACAAACCATATACCAAATAATATTCAAAATAAATGGTCACTCAGTTCTCATTGACAAATTAAATAGAGCTTACACTCATCGAAAAATTGAGTTTACACGCAGCCAACACGGTGAGAAGGTAATGTCTAGACAACATGAAATAGCACTAATAATCTCACTACTTGAGTTATCTACTAAGAGCATATTACTGAGTAACAAAACAATTATGCAAATAACTCTACTCTTATAACCCACTAAAATTTTGGGATAAAGATAAAACATTCGCAAAGATTACTTTATTAAATCTCAACACTATTGTTTGAGTCAAACAAATGGTGTATATACACCAAGATGTCCAAGAATTCGATAAAGAAATCATCCTACAAAAGTATATTATAGAGAAAATAGGAAATTTCCCTAAAAAGATTGAAGATGGGAAGCAATTAGAAAGGTTTGTTAGATATATTACCTATGCTTCAGATTTAATTAAAGATTTAGCTAAATTGAGAAAACCATTGTAATAGAAACTCAAGAAAGAAGTAAGTTGGATATGGACCCCTAACGATTTAAAGATTGTTCAACTTTGCAAAAAGATGTGTAAAAATCTTCCTATTCTTAATTTGCCTAACGAAGGACATGATTTAATTCTTGAGACAGATGCTAGCAATGAGCACTGGAGTGCAGTACTCAAAATCATAGAAGGAGAAAAACTCTGCAAATATTACAGTGGGAGCTTTAATTAAAGCAAAATGCAACTACCCATGATGAAAAAAGAAATCTTTACAATCATAAGGGGAACTGAAATGTTCTTAATCTTTTTAGCCCCATAATTTTTTCTTATTCGAACTAATTGCAAAGAAATACGTGTTTTTGTGGAAAAGAATTTATCAAATATGCAAGCACAAGGGCAACTCCTGTATTGGTAATTATTGCTTAACCAGTTTTCTTTCTCTATTAAACATATACAGGGATTGAAAGAATGCTTAGGCAAATTGTGATCATTAGAGCCAATAGTGATCATCAGAGCAGAACTCCTGCACAAAATGAGGAAATCCAGAATGAAATGTCATTACTACTAGAGAGGGTTTCTCCTTCTAGTAAAATCCTTATGGATATTTTGGAATTCCATACAAAAAGTAAATCTTGCTTTAGCCTATTGTCTTCTACCTATCTAATATATAAAGGTAGAAGGAGTTACTTTAAAAGACGTGTTTGATTATCTCTTTCACGCTGGAGCTCAAAAATTCTTATTAGAAAAAGGAAAGAAATGCCTTTATGGATTATTTGAAAAATGAGATCTGGAGCATCTTCAACTTGATGAAGATTTGATCATTATCCAGATAATGATGGACTAGAAAACATTATTTGAGATAAAGGCATGCAGAAACTCAATATAGATGACTAGCCTTGTCAGCATTAAAGACTCTGAAAAGGTACTGTTCAATTATTCTACTATTTTATCAAGTGTCAAGTCAGTAAAATAATACTGTTTACTGCAGCCATGTGAGGATAGTTGTAGTCATACTGTAGCCATTAGGGCATCCTATGTAGTCTATCTCCTCTATAAAAGGAGAGGCTAAATACTGAGAAGGGACACTGTCATTTGAGCATACTTGAGCAAAAGAGAAGTCGGGATTATCCATTTCTTTATGAGCAAACATCTCTGATAATCTTAATAGTTTAAGTCCCTCTTCAATCTTTCTATTGTAATATATCCACTTTTAAGCTTCCAATAAAAAAAGTTTCCTAATAGGAAATGTTATTCAATCGAACCTTATGTCTTAAATGGTATGATTTTTGATTAAAGTCTCACTATCCTTAAAAACATATAAAACTTGATTGGTGACTACGGTCTCTCTGAAGGAAACGAAACGGATCTGTTCTATGCCTGATCTAAGGAAGGTGTGGTTGAGATTAGCAATCTCTGTAAACTGAAAGCTAGAGGAACGCCATGATCCAACGCCGACTAAGTTCAGGTAATAGTCAAAATTTTCTGATTAAGCTTTTATTATTGCTAAGCGTGGTGGACCTATAATCACAGAAAATATAATATTTATGATATAAGTAGTGGTTTGTGATAATTAGTACCTGTAAAGTTATTGTAATAAGTTAAATTGTCTAATACAAGTATCTTTCTTGAAAAAACCCAAAAAAAAAATTTCAAAATTACTCAAAGTACCCCATTTGGGCCAAAGGTGAAAATTTCTGAAAGTTTCGGGCCAAAAATATTAACAAAACGACTAGAAAATCATTTTCTTCAAACCTTGAAGATTCAAAAAATTCATTCTTGAACTTCGTGGTTCTCGAAATTCAGGCACCTTAGTTTGAGGTGCCGAAAAGTAAATGACTCCACAAGTCTTTTGGAATGGCATCACTCTATGACGTAACAACTTTATGGATGAAAATCAAAAACAAAAAATGAAGAAAACACAACACATCACTTCTCTGCATCAACAAAAAACAAAAAAATAAAAAAAAAGAAAAAACATTCATGGGGCCATCTCACTAGCCAAGCCAACAGCCTAAACAATCAAAATTAGCATACCAATTCCATTTTGTTTTTCATAAGAACCCAAAGAGAGGGGGAACAGGAAATTCAATTGTAATATTTATTTTTTTCTCAAAATCTATATATAAAAATTATATCGCTTTGGTTTAGTTAACTATCAGTTTCAAAACTTTGAATCGAAACCAAACTGGAAAGGTCATTGGTTTTCCAGTTCGGTTGTCGGATGTTTGAACTAGTTTGCAATTTGATTTACTAGTTCTAATTTTTTGAACACCCATATCTGCTATGCTCCCTAATTATAACCTTAACTTAATGACACTGGTTAGAGAATTAAGCAAGAATTACCAACGGAAGACTTAAAACAATTAAAGGGTATTACCTTGCCCATATGAACAAGTAGGGCTTTGAAACATTTTTTAAAACTTATAAGGAAGACATAGATAGTACATCTACTTATTCATTAATTCATCATAAAACTTAAACCATGGTTTGCTAAATCACATTATTCTTCATATTTATATACCACAAATGGAAATACTTTAGATGGATCCCTATGTCTAGCTCATTTTCATTTGAGAGCCAACTTGAGTCACCTAACTAAGAGCTTGCATGCATGGTAGTGAAATCGAAGATGCATTATAAACATTCTTTCCCCTTTCCTTTCTCTTGATTCCTGAAAAACATTGTGGAGAAAACAAGGGAATAACTGTAAAATTAGCATAAGCTTGTAAATCACCCATGTGCATATAAAGACCAAGCAATAAACAAGATTTTTAAGCCGGCACGTAAAACATGATTAGGCAAGTGAATTCCATATCAAACTAATGAGATCAACATCATGCGTTGGCCAATTCGACCTATAATGCCCCAACTCATATTCGCCCTATTAACTTCAATTAACTCAGCATGGTGATTAAGCCTATAAGAAAATTAGGATTAAGGCATTACCGTCATCCTCAAGAGGATAAGGCTTGGTTAATTATTTATGTAAATACTATATGGTCTCTTATGTTGCATGAAAATCAAATCAAGTACAATTTGTATATGCTTAGCCTCAAATGAAAGTCCACTAGTGTAAAACATACTTGTTCATGACTCTAAAATTTTATAGAACATCAATGTGAGCTCGTCTATGCCTAGTGATCATCTAGTTGCTATATTTCTCATGCCAAGTGTCTAAACTTCTCTCAAATGTTCTACCTAAAATACAAAAAATACAAACATATTCAAATAGTGAGCTGAAACTCAATATGTTTACCCTTTTACTGGCAAGAATAAAATCATTTTTAGTAAGCACGCGCATTTCAAATTATTTTAGTTCGAAAGGGAGGGGAGAGAGAATTGTGTTTAAAACTATTTCCACTTATTATCTAAAGTGGAACCTAAATTGATGAACTCATATGTATAAAGTGATCATTGAATAGGCGCACACGTCCTAGGCTAATGAGGAGCCTGAACTGAAACCATGCAAGTGAATTGATGGACCTAAGCACTAATAAATGATAAGTAGTGGGTCTATTTAATTATGTGGCAAAACAATACTTGAAAATGATCCATTAAATACTTCGTATGTTATCAAATTTTGGTATTTATAAAAGAAATTTGAACTTTTGAAGGGTATAGGCAGTAAACATACCTGCATTTTTAAACCTCTTCCTCTTTAAATGAGCATTCGTTTACGCTCAATAACAACGAAAGCAGTCTTGCCTCTATTCAAATTGGCCTTTTATTAGTACAGTTTAAATAGTTTTTATTATTACATCTAGGTAAACAATTCATAACTTTGTTTAGTATTTTTCTTAACTACTAGCACGATTGAACTTATGATTAAATCTCATTGCCCATTATTTATTACATTCACTTCATTGGGCCCTTCTCTTATTATTGTTATCGTTACTATTATATTTTATTATTATTGTTGTTTTTGTTGTTGTTATTGTTGTTATCATTATTACTAACACATATTTATTCCCAATTCTCACCCTTATAGATTAATCATTTAAGGCCTAATTTCATGAGTTTAGTTCAATTTTTAAATGTAACACATATTCTCGGCGTTAACTGAAGTGGTTATTCCCTCCACATAAAATCTTAGGTACCCTTTAATTATTTATTTAGGTAGATTACCATTTACTTTTGTCATTGGCACCCATAATAAGCCATCATCTTCTCCAATTCATTAAATTATAAAAAACTAAGTTTCAATATTGTTTCCTATCATTAATCCATTCAATTTACCCACTAAAATATAATTCAATCCTCCAAAATTAACTCTCAATTTATCACTAAATTTATTTTAAAAATCCCAAATGACCATTTCCCTTCTTCCTTCTGCCCCCAATACTCAAGCTTTTCTTCACTTACTCAATACTTCAATGGAAAACATTTGTACACACGTATCCATCTTTAATTTTAAACAAAGCACAAAAACAACCCCCTTTTTAATTTCAATTCATTTTATCCATTGGAGCTTTCTTCACGGCCCACATTCAAAATCCATTTTTCACTATCTCCATAGCACCCATATGTCCTAATACCTATCAATCATCAATATAGACTTCAAATTTACCCCAATCTAATGCTAATGGAGTTTAATTTATCAACTAATTTAGGGAATAAAGATGAAGGTAAATGAAAAAGAATTTGAGATTCACCTTAATCACTCAAGGAACAATAGAAAAAAGTGTGGGAAAAGATGACATCATGGCTGTGCAATGATGACGGCTACTCCAGGACCAACAATGGGCAGACATTCGGCAGAGCAGGGCGTAGCAAGGGAGGCCTATGGGTGTGGGAGGAAAGAGAAAAAGTGAAGCAAATTTCTCCCCTTGGTTAATCTGCCATATTCTTATTTGCTCATTGCATATTTTATTTTCTTTTCTTTTTTCTGAAAAAAATAGCCTATTCCTCCTCCCTAATTGACAAATTTATGGGCTAATTTTCAGGCCAACCTTTGTCCCCCAAATGATAACCCGCATCACAATTTAAATTCATCTTAACTAAGTAGTTTCAACTCTTTCAATTTATTTTAACTTACTCAATCCATGCTCATATTACTTTCATTTTGTTTTTAGTAATTTAATAAATTAGTTAGAAGAATTATAAATTTCACCGTATTATCTAATGTGTCCTCTATAGCTATTTATATTTGCTTATTCATGCCATTGTTTTATTTATATAGCATAGGCAAATATATTATATAAGGTATTCTTAGTTAACATCTTCCATGAAGCATATAACTTTTAATCACCTTTGTAAATATGCTCATTTATTTTTATTAATAGATATTGATTATTTTTATAAAAGTATTACCAGGTCTTATTTAAGATCACTTTATTATCTCAGTCTACGACTGTATAATTATTACAGATATCGATTTGAAATGCAGTGCTTAACTTCATTAAATTAGGATTAATTGAAAGAATTAACAAGGATTAGGCTCGCAATAACATATATGTCTGCATATAATTAAGCTCAAACGTATAGCATATACAATACTCGGGAGGTGTGCCATTTAAACATAATAATCATGTCAACTCATGGCTAGCCAATAATTACTGAAAAATTCACTTTTCATTCAAGTACATATATATGTGATCCATGTGATGATTGGGTATTTGGCCATAAAATGTTAGAAACAACCATTGAACACTCAGTTTTCATTTGCATGTGAAGGCATAAGCAATAACAAACCTTGGTTGGCTTTTCTTAACATTAAATCTATGCATACAAACACACAGCTTAATACTTGTAATCTTGTGTTCTTGCTCAAAAATGCCACTATATTATCCAAAAAGTCAAAATACCATGCACCATATTAATTTTGACTGACTAAATACCACTATATTAGTTTAAAAAGCCAAAAATGCTACTGTAGCAAGATTTGACTGGTTATAGAAGGTTTAATTTATTTTGAATTAAACTTTAAGTTAAGTTAGGATTGAAAGAAAACAAAGGAATTAAAGAAAAAGGTTTAAAATGGCCAACTAGCCTCAAAAACTGAGAATTCAAGCCACCCTAGATTTAATGTAGTAAGTTAACATGAAAATTGAGAAATTAAGTCCAAACCAATGACCGAAACTACCTACCTCTTGCGAGCCTTCTATACCTATTTCCGATGATGTTAGAGTCGTATGTCTAGATGCATAATATGTTTTGCTCATTCTGTTTATCATACTTATGGCTACATTCCAGCCATAAGAATACTATCTAGTTAGAATCAGGTGAATAACGCTCTATGGTGGTTGTGGTGCTAAATCTAGCATCATAGGTGATGGAAAAGTTTTGATTGCTATTGAAGAGAGATGAAATAAGAAGGGTAAGCTCAAAAAATCATCACATGTGCTCGTTGAAGTCCAAAAAGTGTAGCCTTGATGTCAATGTACGTAAACGAGATCATTGTCAATGGGTATATATGCTGATCATGGGTGCTGGGTTAGAAGATTAACGCTTGTGTAGGTAGGGTAGGGATTGGGAATGAGTTAGGAGAAAGAATGGCACATTTGGCCAACTGTCTCTTGAATTTTCAACTGATAACTTGGAATGACTGGTAATAACGACATACTCCAACAAATTAAATGAATTTGATGATATGTTTCAGCTTGAAAAGTCAAGAGGTGGCATTTTTTTTACTGCTTTTGATAGCCTAATGACAGTTTTGAGCAAGAACTCTTATAATCTTATATTGTCATGTGCTTAGCTTTTTAAACCTTTAATCTATAAACTTTGATAGTTTTGTTAATCCATAATTAGATGATTTTTTAAGAAATTTACTAGTTTAGGGCACGCACATAACTGATCTTATGATCTCTAGTAAACATATGCATATTAAGTAATCTATGAATGGGTTTTAAATACTCTAAGAATGGCTTAGTCCTTTTAGATCTTGCTTACTTTTGCATTAAAACTTAGGATTTATAAATGCATGTTACTAAGATGCCTTATAAGCTTTAATCCTTTAATTCATTCGTGCTTCATTTGACTACAGGTCCCAATATGTGAACTCTACTTTGAACTGTCACCTAAAGCACCCCATGTGATTTATTTTAAGAAGAAAAGAAAGAGGTCAGCTTAGTATCTTCATGATGCTTTAAGAATGAAGGGAGGAGGAGAGCTTTGATTCCTTCCAATTTGGCTCAAACCCATGAATGCATTCACCTCTTTTCCTTCATTAGGGTGTATAACATGGTTTGGCTACTTGTGAAACTAGGTACTCGTATTCTAATGATGCATTTGCCTTGTCTTTGTCTTGTTATCTTACTTTCTCTCTTCTATCAATCAAGATGGCGTTGGTTGCTCCCCCATACACCCTTACACTTTGCTTACTATGGTGAAAAAAATAAAAGGGGAATGAGGATTCTCGACATGAATGGTGGAGAGAAAGAAGTAGCATGGGTTTCATTTTATAACGAAAGGGGACAACAATGTAGTATCAATCAATCATGTAACCTTGATGCTTCTCATGCACTTTCATCCCTAACCCTGTCTTTGCCTTTAGCCAGAGGAGTGAGGGTTTGGAAGCCCTTCATGACTTGCTTTAGGTTGGAGTGACAAATTAATAAAATGTGGTGTCATTTCCTTCGTTTGCCTTTTCATCATTTGTAATTTGTCCAACGCCTTATGTTCATGCAAAGCATAGCTAGTTATTCTCCATGCATTCCACCCTTAGCAATTGTCAAATGGTACTTAAATTCATTTGATGTTTTACCCCCATGTCAACCCCTAAGATAAACCTCGAATGTCGACTTTGGACTTTCTTTAACATGGTAAAACTTTAGATATCTAATTCTTAAGGCTAAGTTCCTTCACCATGTAATTGACAAGTATATGTGCTTAATATTATGCAATTCCTTTAAGACCATATGTGTCTACCCACATGCAAATGCATTTTCATATAACTTCACACATAACTTTTATTGCATATAGCTTACATGTACCGTATAAAATTATCTTTAAGTAAAAACTTAGCATATAAAATTTGACAGAGAAAATCATAACAATACTATAGAAATCAAATGTTATTTTCACAGTAATAAATTGAATTCAATGTATCATATGCAATGGGTCTTTGAACATCAATGAATTATCGCACTAAAAATTTCATTTAATTTTTGGGGTGGAAGATGGAATGTTACATACTACAAATGAAATCGACATTTAAATTTGTAGGTTTCTCAAATTTTAACATCACAACTTAAAATAAATTCCCAAATTTTTGAAGTGGCAACCAACAACAGAGACATCATCATGCCCTAGGTTTTTAAGACTACATCTATAAAATTCCTAGAAAAACACAATTTTTGCTCATACATCTATCATTTTCAAACCATAAATAAATATTATTCACAGTCAAAAAAGTTAATTTTCTAATTTTTGAATTTTTCAAAATTCCTATAATAAGCTCCTAAAACCCTAAAAATTACCTAACCTTTGGTCTTCTTCTATCCAAATTGTTACTCTGTTTTAGTGTTGCTCATCATACGGCTACAATAGTCTTTTGTCAACTTCAAGGACCCAATATGTAGCTTTTTCTTAGAGGTCATCCATGAGAGTTTTAGGAGAGGAACAGAGTTTTAAGGTTTAATCAAAGAAAGGGAAATGTTAGAGAAGAAAGCCATGTATGTTGTCATATCCTAAACCTGACCTTTTTCCTTTTTTTCTTAATTTCGATTTGATAGCTATGGATAATTTAAAAGTCTTTGTCAACCTAAATAATAAATGAAAGCATCAATTCACCACAAACAACAAGTTGCCAGGTTGACTAGTGGCAAACTAAAAAAAATAATATCTCACACAGTTACACAGTGTTTTAAAAAATTTATCAATGGCAAATCAGAGAAAAAAAAATCAAAATATAAAAGGATCCAAAAACTCTTGTTTTTTTTTCTCCAAATTAGCATCAACTGATTGTGTAACTTGTTATTGTTGATGGCAAAATTGAAGGCAAAAAAAATCTAACAACTCAGTGTCGAAATGGAAAAACAAATTGATGGCATATTTCTTACAAAATAGTAAACATAGGGGCATTGGGGGAGGGAATAATTCAATGGCATATTAATTGAAAAAAATAACCCCCTTACCCAAAGAAGGTGGTTCATCTAGACCCAATGTATAGAAGGGCTAAAATGAAATGTTTGTATGGAGTAATTAAGGTGACTGATGAATAAAATCATCATGCATTTGGCATGCCTTAGGAGACTTTATTGCATCTTAAACTATTGTTGGTCAATGATAGGTCAATCTTTTGATTTGATAGGTAAGTTTTGAACCTGTTTCATGAGCATCATATACCCAGACATAAACCTTGTTTAAGACATAAGTTGCCTCCTCTTTTGACAACCATTTAAGTATAACTTCTTCAGAAGTATTTCGAAACAAGCTATCATTGTTAAGTGCCAATTAGTTGATGGATGCACACAAGAACTCAACTCACACTCAAGATCGAATGCAAGTTAGCTAAGAACAAACTAAACTTTAGCTAGAGTTTAGGTAAATTCGAATGATGAGAGGGAAGGATTAAACGAAACTAAACATGTTCTTAGATACAAAATCACCACTAAGATCAAGCTTAGGGCCCTTAATCTTATTTAGGATACATAAACATGACCTAAATGAGGATTAAGACTCACTAGATTACCACCTACCTCGGCCTAAGCAAGGATAAGCAAGTGAAGTGTTTAAAATTATCAAAGGAGCAAAGCTCAACTTTCTTGATTTAAAACTCAAAACTAATTACAAAATGAGTTACCAAAACTCCTTATACATGTCCATCCTTTGCTGCCTAGGAAGGAGGAGGTTTCTTCCTACTTAGGAAACCTCTAAACTAGCTTAAGCTAACAAAAATTACAAAGCATGCTAAACTAAGCTAATTATAAATAATGAGTCTAGTAAATCAAAATACTAATTACTAAACTCAATCTTGATCATGTTAATTACTTAAAGGACTTTCTTGAACATGGAAGAGAGAGAAAAATGGTTGTTATCCCCCCTTGCGGCTGGCCAACCAGATTGTGCTTGGTGTCTTCTCCCTTGCATTCTAGTGGTCACATGCATTACTTAGGCATTAAGGAGAGGATGAGGATGTTTCCAACTATCCTAGGTATCCAAAAAGGCAAGGAGACAGCTCTAGCAAACTCTCCTAAGGGGGAAAACCTCCTAGCGAAGTGACCAGTCTCAAGAAGCCGATTTTGTTCGGTTTTTGTGCAGCCATGTGTCCCTTTCTTGTGCTAACTTTGACTTGGTTTCCTTGCTTAAGAGGAATCCTCGGGATGTTAACAAACACCCTCAATAAGAAATCAAGCTTAAATTAGGTTTAAGGTGCTTAAAACACCTAATAACGAAATCGAGTTAGATTAGATGCTAATCTGGAACGGTTAACAAAATGTGCTTAAGTCTTCAACTTGTGCTTGATTTAACTTAAATTTATTTGTGTGTCATGGTAGCTAGTGTCATGGTAGCTAACTTCATTAAGTATCATACTAAGCAAAAATTTGGAGTTAAACCTCATGAAGGCCTAAGAAACAACATGCACAAAATCGGGTTTATGTATGGTCTCTAACCTGGGTAGGTCTAATTTTGGTCCTTGCAATGCTAGGACCATCTCTTGGACTTTGGCTCCCAAACTAGGATTTGCTTGATTGAATTGAAGACCTAAATCATGTTGCATTGATGGACCTTCATCATTAGTGCTTGCCATACTACATCCACCCTTTTCTTTGGGTTAATACGTAAGATACCATACTAAAGGTATTGAATAAGAAGCCAGCTCTAGTCTAGCTCTTCTTTAACTTGAAAATACCACATTGTTTTCTCAGCATATCAAAGTAATCCAAGGCTTATACCAACAAGTGACTTTCCCTAATTGCTATTTGAATTCCTCTTTCATTAGGAAGCGTAAATGAAGCTGTTAACTTTGGTAAGGTGTCAGCCCTATTATTTTCAAGTCTGGGCACATAATTAACACTGACCTCAAGGAATGGGTTCATGCGATGCCTTATCCTCTGGTAAAAGGCACCAATTTTGCATTTCTTACTTCATATTACCTATTTAGTTATGGGATGATTAAATAAGAATCACCAAATGCTTGAAAATCGTTAATATACATTTAAGGGACCAGTTCAAGGCTAATGATGAATGCCTTATGTGTTAGTGAAATCAAACCTAATAATTTGTTCAAACTTGTACGTTGTGATATTTTGGTGTCTTATAAAGTTTCATCATTCTATGGTGTTGATTACTTGTTTACTTTTGTTAATGATGTAAGTAGAGCGTTATAGATCGACTTGATGATGGGAAAAGAATAGTTTGCTTTCCTTTGACAAAGCATTGTCAGCATGGTGACATCAGTTTGGCACAAATGTAAAATTAACTTGTAATGATGATGAGACTAAGTTTAGGTCAAGATCCATAAAGAAATTCTGTTCAGAAAATAGAATTCTTTAAAGTAGTTGTGTTATACCCCTCAATAAAATGATAGGGTAGAAAGGAAACATGAATAAATGCTAAGCATCACTAGGGCCCTTTGTTCTCAAGTTAATCTACCCTTTGATTTTTGGTGGAATGCGTTCTTGATGCAGGATAATAAATTAATAGGACCCTACGCTATTTTTTGAAGACATAGACTTCCTACTTGGTTTTATTTGGTATTAAACCTTGCTATCATCAATTACATGTGTTTGAATGCCTTTACTCAGCACCCTTAAGATCAAAACCAAAGCATAAATTTGCACCTCGAAGTAGACTGCGTATCTTTATTGTGCATCTTATTGGAAGGAAAGAGTGGAAGGTATATGACATAGAAGTTAAAGAAATCTTTGTTGGTAGAGAGATATGGTGTTTCATGAAGGAATTTTTCCTTTTTTCCAAAATGAATGCTCAAGTGCATAAGAGATGTGAAGTTGAGCCCAATATCATCCCAAACATATGAAAAAACAAATGGGACTTGCCAATTTAAATGTGTTGGACCCAGAAGAATTAAGCCCATAAATTATACATCTTGTGTCTGCTAAGAAGTGCACTAGGCAGAGGAAATTGTCGGTCCTATTTAGGAGAGAAAAAGTGATGTATTTGCACCGAATAGTAAAGTTGGACCATTAAATAGTGAAAACGTATTAGGGCAACAAGTGAGAGCACTTATGAGTCAGCATTGCAGACTAATAAAGCTAGTAACACTGAACTAGACCTTTAACAAGACAAGGAGATAGGTCCATAACATATCAAAATATTTGGACGATTATATTTGATAAAACGATTGCTTGAAGATGCCTCTCTCATAAATTCACCATAAAGAGGCTCCTCAGGTGTGCCATATCGTATAGTTAACTATAACATTTAATAATTTCTCTAATGCTCATCAATCCTTTGTTAGCTATTATTACAAATATTATTGAGCCTAAATATTATCAAGAAGCGACAAGAGATCCATGGTGGAGGAAGGAAATAGAAGAGAAAATTCGAGAGTCAAAAGGAAATTAGACCTCAATTTTTAAGGATCTCTTACTCGTTAATAGCCCATTAGTTCTAGGTGGATCTTCAAAGTGAAGTACAAATGTAATTACTATAGAGAGTTTCAAGTTGTGGCTTATTGTTAGAGCAGATCATCAATTAGTAGGTTTTCATTATGAAACTTTTGCTCCGATAGCCAAGATGATGAGTGTGATATCAGTTGTAGTAGCCAGAGGATGGGAACTGAACTAGATGGACTTAAATAATGTGTTCCTACATATCAGGCCAAAGGAGAAGTATATATGAGCCAACCGCCCGGGTTCTCATCTAAATCCTCAAATCAGGTTTGCAACCTTAGAAAGTCTTTGTATGGACTGTGCCAACTCCTCTCCGGTGGTTCACTAAGATGTCCTCCAGGTTGATAAAATATGTTCATGCGACTTTATGCACATTCATCCTTATTTACGTACCACGAGGAAGAGACTTTTGGGCTTTACTAGTTTCTGCGGATGACATTATCCTTTTTAGCGATGATTCTCAAGCATGTAAGGGGTTCAAGAACTACCCAAATATTGATTTTCGTATAAAAGATCTTAGGCCTCTAAAATATTTTCCACGTATTGAAGTGGCCTGTGGATCGCTTGGACTATTTCCATGTCAACATACATATGCTCTAGAACCTTTAGAAGAATGCACACTTTGGGGATGGAAACCATTTGATTTTTGCCATTGAAGAGAATCATAAGCTTGTTTTGGTTACCGATAAGACTTTCGATGATCCCACTCACCACCACTGCCTCATTGGCCACCTCATCTTTCTAACTATTGCAAGGCCAAAACTTAGCTATGCGATTCACACCTTGTCTTAAGTCATACAAATTCCTAAAGATGAACACATAGAAGCAACATGGTCACATGGCAATCTCCAAATCTATACTTATTGTGATCCATATTAGGGAATATGCCTCTTCGGAGGACGCTCTTCAATATGTTATCTTATAAACATTGTGGATCACAAGTTTATTGGCCAACAAAGAAACAAACACTTGTTTCCGTATCATGAGCTAAATTGAATCCCAGTTGATAGTGGCTATAACTAGCAAATTGGCTGGTTTTCCCTTGGTATTCTTTTATTGTTTCATAAGATAGTTATGCGCTTAGTTTATGTAGTCAAGTTGCTCTTTATATGGCAAAGAATCCATTTTTTCTTAGTTTTGTAATCAAAAAAATCAGCTTTTTATAAGAGGACTAAATGCGCAGATATTGATTGTCATTTTGTGCGAGAAAAATTAGAGTTGTGATCTTGTACTATCCTATCCTTCAACCAAACTCCACCTGATATTATTTTTACCAAGGCTTTTGGGAAGAAGCGATTTGTCTATCTAAGAGGTAAGTCGAGCATCATATACTCTCAAGCTCCACTTTGAAGGGAAGTATTAAGGAATAATATTTACTTTGTATCTTTCCCAACATTTGTCTTTTGATGCGAATAATCCAAATTTTAGAAGTTTGGATGTCAATAATCCAACCTTACAAAATAGGTCTAAATACTCCAACTTTGGACCTATTTATTTGCAATAATATCTATTAAGGACCAAACTAGCCTTTTTGTCTCTGTTTTAGCTCACCATCTGCTAGTTTTTGATAAGTACAAGTTATCAAGAATAAATAAGCCCAAAGATCAAAGCATTGTGACCTATTTCTGAAAGTCAGATTATTATTGTCCAACCCTCTCAAAGTTTGCATTATTTTGTTAGTATCCAATGTTAGGAGAATTGAACTGGTAATTAACCCAGTTGGAAGAATGAGTCGATGGATTAACTTGTTAGACTGGTTGACTTGGGATTAAACTGGTTGACTAGGTTTATCATCGACTTCAGGTTAGACCAAGATGGCCCGGTAGACTTCAAAATGAGTTAATGAAGTTAGACAACATTACTACATTTTTAGTCAAATATTATTGTAGACAAGTTTGTACTGGCCCAAATTAAAACTAGAAATCTACAAAAATTAAAAGCAAAAAGATATGTCAATCCTCGATTATCTGTATATGGTCCATGATTTACCCTAAGGCCCATCTCTTTTTCAAGAAAGGAAACATAAGCAAGCCATGCGTAATTAAAAATTCTTCTACTCCATCTCTAACTATCCTTTTCTCTCACTTTCCTGTGCATCATTCTTGTTCTTGCTTCTATCTATTCAAAAGCCAAAAGGAATTGACAGTTGTAATACCCTAACAACATTTGATTGATTTTAATAGCCTCCCCCTCTCACACACATTTGAAAAGATTATTTTCTTTCCATGCTTTCACGTCTTTCTCTCTCTTCAAGTCCCTTCTTTTAAAGTAGATATGAACATTTAAGCCATGGATGCAATTGTCCGATTTAGGTCGTCTCTGCAACCTAATCTTCATCTCCCTTTGTTTTATGATCGCCGCCGATAAATCTGCCATGATGGTCGGTTTTGCTAATCCCAAACAAAGAATCCAGGGTCACTGGTTCAACCTCGCGGTATTCCTGAGCAATTATCCGGTTTAACCAAATTTTGACCGAACCTTGACCACTTGACCAATAGCTAAGTTAGGTCGCCTCCTACGATCGGTCTAGACTGGTCCTCGTAACATTGATAGTATCCACAACCCTTATATATTTTCCATAGTTATACAATCCCAAAGCCTTGTAGAGCAAGGTTCAAGATTGTCTTCTTTTTTGGTATAAATACATGGCAATGCAAACGAGCAAGATTATCTTATTTTTCGTGCAAATACATGATAATGCAACGAGGAGAGCGTGTGTTAAGTTTCCCCAGGAAATGCAAGATTTCAAAGAGAAGAGAGGATAAGAAGTTCAAGAAGAATCAAGGAAGAGTGGGGAAAGAGAAAACTATTTCATTTTCCAGTGCCCCTTACATTACTGAGGCTTGCTATTTAAGCGCCCCTCCCTTGAGCTTTCTCTCTCTATTCTGTTATTGCAAACGGAATAACAATAGAAAACAAAATAACAAAATAACAAACTTGGATTCACCTCACTTAACAGATTGCCAACTAACATTCCCGCCTAAACCCATGCGCCAGTCACGTAAGCTGATAAGGTGTTGTATCAATTGGGCCCCTTTGAGAAGCTTGCCCTCCAGTGTCTAAGTTGAAATTGGGAAAATGTTTTTCATTATCTGCATACAGTTCCCACGTAGCCTCCTCTTTAGATGTATTAGACCACTGAATCAACACATATAACACAGCACCATGACCCTTCTTACCTAGCTTCCTATCTAGAACAGCAATGGACTCATCAACAATCAAGCCATGCTCATCAATGTCAGGCAAGGTGCTTTGAACAGGCTTGGGGCCTACCTGCTTCCTTAGCTATGAAACGTGGAAAATAGGATGTATTCTGGAGGTTGCTGGTAAAAGTAATTTATAAGCCACTATCCCTACCTTGGAGATTACTTGAAAGGGTCCAAAAAACTTGGCAGCCAACTTTTGGTGACTCCTGTGAGCCACAGATTATTGTCTGCAAGGCTGGAGTTTAACAAAGACCCAATCCCCAGATTCTAGGACCCAGTTAGTTCTGTGCTTATCAACTTGAACCTTCATTCTTTGCTGGGCCTTGGACAAGTGATGTTTGAGCATTTTGATACACTCTTCCCTAGCATGTAAACTTATGTTCACAGCCTCCACTCTACTATCGCCTTGAATATAGGGAATGTGCAAAGATGGTGGCCCATACACAACTTCATATGGAGTCATACCAGTGGAAGAGTGCCAATTGGTGTTGTACCGCCATTCAGCCAAGGGAAGCCACAGCATCCATTCCGTAGGTCTTTCTCCAGACATGCACCTCAAATACCCTTCCAAACATCTATTGACCACCTCCATTCGCCCATCGCTCTGAGGATGGTATGTCGTGGACGTGTGAAGGTCCACTTGATGTAAAGTGAACAATTCTGTCCACAAGTTACTAAGGAAGATCTGATCTCTATCACTAACAATAGTCTTGGGAATACCATGCGGTTTAAAAATATGTTCGAAATATAGTTGTGCCACCCTGGCTATAGTAAAAGGATGAGCTAGTGGCAGAAAATGGGCATACTTACTCAATCTGTCTACAATCACCAAAATGACATCTTGTCCCCTGGACTTTCGCAACCCTTTACTGAAGTCCATGAAATATCTACCCAAATAGTACCAGGGATTGGAAGAGACTGTAGCAACCGCCCTAGAGCTGAAAGGTCAGCTTTGTATCTCTGGCATGTGTCACAAGCTCGAACATAATTTCTCACTGCCTTGCTTAGACCCTTCTAGTAAAACAGGTTGCTCAATTTTTTCTTAGTAACCATTACCCCAGAATGGCCACCAAGTGGAGAATCATGAAAAAGATGAGTGAGATGCTGCTGTAATAAGATATCGTGTCCCACTAATAACCTGCCCTTTCTGTACAGTAGCCCTTGGGACCATTGGTATTTAGAATGCACTTGTCCAGAGGAAAGGTCCTGGATAATTTGCTAAAGTTGTTGATCCCCTTGCCAAGATAATTTAATCTTGTCCAGTAAGTCTGATCGCAAAGTGCTAAGAGTTAGGGCCATTAATTGAGCCCCAGGGATTCTAGACAAACCATCAGCAGCCTTATTTTCTTTGCCTTGTCTATAAGCTATCTCATAATCAAAACCCATCAATTTAGGAAGCCACTTGCTCTAGAAGGAAGTAGTGATCTTTTTGCTCTATAATATATTTCAAACTGAAGTGACCAGTCTTGATAACAAAATGCCTGCCCAGTAAGTATCGTCTCCATTTCACCACAGCCAAAACTACAGCCATCAACTCCTTCTCATAGGTAGATAAGGATTGATGCTTGGCAGATAAAGCTTTGCTCATATAAGCAACAGGGTGCCCTTCTTGCATCAAAACTGCTCTAATACCTAATCCAGAAGCATCAGTCTCTACCACAAAAACCTTAGAAAAATCTAGTAAAGCCAGCACCGGGGCAGAAAGCATAACCTCTTTTAAATTATCAAAAGCCAGCTGAGTCATTCCATCCTAATGAAAAGCATTTTTTTTGAGCAGTTCAGTAAAAGGTTTGCTCAAGTGTCCATAATTCTTGATAAATCTTCTGTAATATGCTGTAAACCCCAAGAATCCTCTTAACTGCTTAATATTGGTGGGAATGGGCCAATCCTTCATGGCTGCAATCTTCTTAGGATCAGTGGAGAGCCCCTTTTCAGTGATTAAATGCCCTAGATATTCAACCTCTTGCCTCCCAAAGGAACACTTACTCATTTTTGCAAATAAGGTGTTCTGCCTTAAAACTTCAAATGCAGCCCTTAAATGCAGTAGATGCTGTTCATAAGTAGGGCTGTAGACCAGAATATCATCAAAGAATACCCATATAAATTTTCTCAAATAAGGTTTGAAAATATGGTTCATGAGGGCTTGAAAAGTGGAGAGGGCATTTGTTAACCCAAATGGCATGACCAAAAATTCATAGTATCCATCATGTGTCCTAAATGCAGTTTTCTCCATATCTTGAGGATCCATTCTAACCTGCCAATACCCTAACCTCAAATCAATTTTTGAAAAATAGGCAGCTCCATGTAACTCATCCAACAACTCCTCAATCACTGAAATAAGGAATTTGTCCAGAATGGTATGCTTGTTTAATTGTCTGTAATCCACACAGTCTCCACATGCCATCTTTTTTTTTCACCAAAACAATAGGAGATGAGTATAGGCCTTTGGGACAGCCTAACAACTCCTGCTTCTAGCATTTCCTGAACCCTTTTTTCAATGATGTCCTTCTTCAAGGAGGGGTACCTATAGGGTCCGACATTTATTGGTGGGGTACCCTACTGAAGTATAATCTTGTGATCATGACTCCTGCGTGGAGGGAGGAATTTAAGTTCCCCAAAAACAAATTCCAAATCAAACTCAAACAAATTCCAAACAAGAATCAAACCAAAGAAAAGTGAATATGGAAGATAGATTGAGATGGATCGAAGAATAATAACAAAAGAGGACAAAGGGATAAACAAGACCTTGCACTTGAGATAATCCTTCGCAGAGCCACTCAAGGACTTGATCTTGGGCAAATCCTCTCGTCTTCACCAAGGAATCACTCCAATTGGAAAAGAAAAGAGAACCTAGAACACCACTTGAACTTGCCAAAATTCAAGATATAGAACTAGGGATTTTTTTTTTGGACACAAATGAGAATCACTCTCAAGGTGTTTGTACTACTCTTGGAAAAGCTTACAACTCTGCATTCAAATGCAACTACATAACCCACCTATTTATAGGCTAAACAAAGATAACCAAAAGACTTAAAAACTCCTAGCAATTAAAACTAGAAAATTGAAAAGGCTTGGAAAATGAAAAAGACTCAACATAAAGGGGTGGGGGAGGTTACAAAGAATATTCTAGGCTTCCAATCAGCTGAAGACATCCATCTAGAACACTCCAAGTCGTGCATGATGTCATCCACATGATGTCATGTAACCAAAGTCTCTTCATTTGCCCAGCATTTAATCCTTGCAGCAGCCTCCACTTCAACTGAGCATAACTCTCATCACGATGTATATGTGGGTGGTAAGTGAACCAAATCAAACTCAAACAAATTCCAAACAAGAATCAAACCAAAGAAAAGTGAATATGGAAGATAGATTGAGATGGATTGAAGAATAATAACAAAAGAGGACAAAGGGATAAACAAGACCTTGCACTTGAGATAATCCTTCACGGAGCCACTCAAGGACTTGATCTTGCGCAAATTCTCTTGTCTTCACCAAGGAATCACTCCAATTGGAAAAGGAAGAGAACCTAGAACACCACTTGAACTTGCCAAAATTCAAGATATAGAACTAGGGATTTGGAATACTTTTGAGAATCACACTCAAAGGTAATTGTATTTTACTTTGGGAAAGCTTACCACTCTGCATTCAAATGCAACTACATAACCCACCTATTTATAGGCTAAACAAAGATAACCAAAAGACTTAAAAACTCCTAGCAATTAAAACTAGAAAATTGAAAAGGCTTGGAAAATGGAAAAGACTCAACATAAAGGGGTGGGGGAGGTTACAAAGAATATTCTAGGCTTCCAATCAGCTGAAGACATCCATCTAGAACACTCCAAGTCGTGCATGATGTCATCCACATGATGTCATGTAACCAAAGTCTCTTCATTTACCCAGCATTTAATTCTTACAGCAGCCTCCACTTCAACTGAGCATAACTCTCAGCACACACGTCCAAATCAGGTGATTCTGGGCTTGTCGGAAAGCCCTGGAAATCTATTTTCCAGAATGGGCTCATTTGCTCAATTTGAATAAGTAGATCAAAAGTTATGATCCGAACATTACACCTATATCAGAACTGGACTGGAGCAGGACAACTTCCCTTTGAGTGCTACTTTGCCCAATCAAATGACGTCCAAATTAAATAAAATTAGGCTTATTTTAAAGCTGACATCTTAAGCTTCAAAACCATGTGGCCCCTCAAGTTGTGGGTCCACTTGAGCTAGTCCAAAAATGAGCACAAAAAAAATTACCTTCCGCAGGGATGAATCGGGCACCAATTCTTCCGGAAGGAATATGAGTTTTATCCAGATTTTCGCCACTTGCTTGACTTCTTCATGGTGTCTAAAGTCCTTGAACTCACATAATAAGAGAAAATATGAGAGTTCCCATGCACGCTCTTGTTTGACACTTTTCTTCTTGGAAGTTGACCTTAAATAAAAATGATGCATATGGGAATATGCATCAGGGTACCTATAGGGTCCGACATTTATTGGTGGGGTACCCTACTGAAGTATAATCTTGTGATCATGACTCCTGTGTGGAGGGAGGAATTTAAGTTCCACAAAAATATCTGAGAACTCCCTCAGCAATTGAGCCAATTGCTGATTGCTCCATGGAGCAGAAGAACAGCCACAGGCTGTACTTAAAGTGCAAACAATTGAGCAGACTGCAGCACAGTCTTCTGTAACCCACTTCCCTTCATCCATTCCACCACAGATTTGTGGGTGCCTCTCACAATAATTCTCCTCCCCTTATAAGTGAATTCCATTTTTAGTTCTTCAAAATCCCATAAGATGGACCCTAACATGGACAGCCATTGAATCCCAAGCACCATCTCACAACTCCCTAAAGGTACTAATAGCACATCAGTTAAGAACTGCTGCCCCAACAATGACCAGAAATAGTCCTTGCACATAGTACTACAGTTAAGTTGCTGACCATTTGCTATAGCTACCTGTAATGCAGGAATTTTCCTAACATCACAGTGTAGTTTTTTTGCAACAGCAACATCCAAAAAATTATGAGTGCTGCCCGAGTCAATCAAGATGTGCAGAGGTGTGTTCTTGGCCCTTCCTATTACCCTCATGGTCTGATAGGTGGTCATCCCATTGAGTGCTTGCAAAGAGATGTGAGGCATCTCCTCTTCTCCTAAAGTTCTTTCTTTCCCAGGGTCCTCCAGTACCTCCCCCTCAACACCTTCTTTTCCACATCTTCATCTTCTAAGAGCTTTATCATATACACTTGTGCCTTGCATTTATGGACCAGAAAATACCTCTCATCACAGAAGAAACATAAGTTCTTGGTTCTCTTTTCATCAATTTCTTTAGGGCTTAAAATCCTCCCTGGATTTCTGGGTCTAGAAGTAACTGAATGTGCACTAGTAGTAGAGCTTGCAGGACTTGATTTGGTAACTGTATATGAAGAGGAGGGGCGTTCTCTAATGCTTGATCTTGGATTAGGCTGGAAAGATGTTTTGAAGCTGCCACTAGCATTCTTCTGAAAGGACAGGGGTCGTTCCAAAATGGGTTTAGTCCTCCTAGTAATAGAAGCAAGAGTTGCTTCCTGCAGTTTTGCCAAACAAGTGGCATCATGTAGAGTCTGAGGTTTGAACATTCTTACTGCATTCTGGATCTCATCATATAATCCACTCAGAAAACTACTGATGGCATGATCGAGGAGCAACCCAATAAGATTAAGCAAAGCATCAAAAGACTCTTGGTATTGCTCCACAGACCCAGATTGTTTTAATTTCATCCCCTCAGCTAAAGGATTATCATATGGTTGGGCCTCGAATCTTGCAGAAATAGCTTTCTTATACTCTTCCCACCAGGCCACACCTTATTCCTAGCTTTCATGAAGGATTAATGCCATAGGAGAGCCCTCCCACTCAAGTGGATAGAAGCTATTTTCACCCTAGCATTATCGAGAGTGTTATCTATCTCAAAAAATTGTTCGCATCTGTAAATCCAACCTTGAACATCCTCCCCCTCAAAACGGGGAAAATCAATTTTGGAGAATCTGGAAAAAGAAGAGTCACCATTCTGGAAGTTATTACCATTGGATTTAGCTACTGAAGCAACTTGCAGCCTGTCTGCTCAGACCAATAATCAACTCATTCAGGTTTGCATTGATTCGATCTTGTTTCTCTTGCTGCTCCATCAGTTGAGTCCTAATAGCTTACTGGAATTCAGTCCAGGCATTCTGCATCGATTGGCATAGTTCGTCTAATTTCCTTTGCTCACTACATAGGGTGTTATCTAGAATGGCCATGAGATAGATCGATTGGGAGTCGAACCAATCAACCCAAAACAAAGGTAATTGTGTTTGTGATGTAAAGCTAGCCAACTGGGGGTTCAAGCCAGCCAAGTGAATTGAAAAATTTTCCTTGAATCTGGGCGTCCAGAACCGAGCTGCTTTGATACCAAATGTTTAGTCTTTCCCAAGAAATGCAAGATTTCGAAGACAAGAGAAGATAAGAAGTTCAAGAAGAATCAAGGAAGAGTGGGGAGAGAGAAAAATATTTCATTTTCCAGTGCCCCTTACATTGCTGAGGCTTGCTATTTAAGCATCCCTCCCTTGAGCTTTCTCTCTCTATCCTGTTATTGCAAATGGAATAACGACAGAAAACAAAATAACAAAATAACAAACTTGGATTCACCTCACTCAACAGATTGCCAACTAACATTCCCACCTAAACCCATGCGCCAGTCACGTGAGCTGATAAGGTGTTGTATCAGCGTGCCACTGGAGGAAACAAATTCTTTGGCCTCCTCCCTTTCCTTTCTTCCTGTTCGCTTTTGCGCATAAACCCAGAAGACCCAATATGGTTGACTTGTGTCAAAGGATGCGCCACCACATCAATTCAAACACATTACTGTTTCGGCCAATTACCCCATGTCTACCTCGCAATTTTAGCACTCCAAGCTTTAAATTGGGCATTTTACGATGCCCACATGAACAAATGGTGACCTATTTGCACTCAATTTTCCTCAGGGAAGGCCTTACAGAAATCCTTCCATCCCCATGAGTGAATTATTGCCTCTGAATGATAGCTGCCTAATACCAGACAGCCACGTAGTTGGTGGAAGCTTAGAGCATGTACAATGGTGGGCAGGATTTTTGGCTCACCGGTGGAGGCCTACCACTACCACATCAATCATCTCTCCAACTTTTTACCTCACAAGCCTCACTTTCTCCAATGGTTGGCTCACTACTTTAACTCACCAAATAAAATAATACCCATGAACTCACACCCCAACATATAACTATTTTTTTAAAATCAAAAAAAAACAAAATACAATAAAACTAATTAAAAAAAACCAAAAAAAAAAGAAAAAAGGGGAAGGGGGAAGGCTTCCCGCAGAGGGCTGGCCAGCGAGCCCACCCCCCTGAGCAAACCACTGCAGCTTGCCGGGCCAACCTTTCACCCGCCCCCCTCAATTTTTGGCCCACGGGCCAACCACTGCACATGCTCTTAGAGATCCACCATGTGAAGCTCAGATCCACTAACATATGTGCAAAAAGCAGATGTTGGTTCTTATCAAGGAAGACTAGCATGAAATAATCGCATGAACTAACAAAGAGTAGTAACACAAGGATAGAAACTACGATCAAAAATTTTGAGCAACAACCAACGCAACAAGATTATTAACGTGATGAAGTTGGGGGATTCCCCCCCCCCCCCCCAAAAAAAAAAAAAAAAAACAAAAAAACAAAAACCAAACCCCCAATGCCTAAAAATCCCAATTCTTTTCTCAAAACATGAAGACCAGGGGAAACCTACCTCTCAACAACTGGTGGCATTAATAGTCAGAGTGCATATAACAGAAGGCAAAACAAGGACAAACAGTGACAAAATTTCAGACGGATACTGAAATAGCAACACCGCATGGCGAGCCCAGCTACCTGTAACTTAAGTACATGTTTTGCAACAAGCTGATCTGGATGCAATAGGGGTACAGCTTAATATGCTACCCTATGAAAGAGCCAAAACAATCTTAGATATCCACTTGCTCATCACCCAATCTGGAAACGAGGAAAATGCAGAGAGATGATCATCACGCAACTACTGACTCATCTATTTGCCCATGTGTCAAGGATTCATCCTGCAGAAGAAACAAGCATAAGCTAATGTGAAAATGGAGCAATCTATAGAAGCCAATGAAGCAGCAAAATGCGAAGAGACACTGACTTTAGTACAGACGTATACGTAATGAACATCTGGGTTCTTTCCAATGATTTCTTCCATGGACTTTCCGTCATCATGTAAGGGGACAGCACTTGTAAGCTCCCACTTAGGTTTGTCACATCTCACTCCAGTAACTAGTTTCTCTGCATCAACATGAAAGATTAACCGATAAAAATTTGAGAATAATACTACCAAGCTTGAGCATATACCAGATAAGGTAGCAAGCAACTATCTTCTGAACAAGAAATCCACAATCCCACAGTCTAACTTTAAAACACTGAAAGGCAACTACTTTTCCGAAGAAAAAAATTAGCTGACAAGCCCCTCTCGCTAGGTCTTGTAAAGTTCCTGCATGTTGATTTAAAGCTTAACAACTATAGTGAAGCAAGTCTGCATTTAATGATTGCGCTCTCAGATGTGGTCTTAGTTTTAAAAAGTCCGCTGAGGGACGCCTAGGTACGCGTCGGCGTGAGGCTACCAGGTTAACGCCTCAAAGGGGATGAGGTGTGCCTCAAGGATGTAAGGCTATATCTTCCCCTTGAAATTCTCTCTTAGCCTTGCCTTTACCTTCTTTCTTCTTTTCCTTCCTCGGGAGCTAAAAGGTGAGCTAAACTTGTACTGTAAGTACGTGCACTGAGGAACTACGATGATAAGATAACATATCTTAAGGTTATTAGTCATATTGATGTCTAATCACATTTTTAATGCATTTATTTAACTTGTTTCTGCAAACATGCTTCGTGAAATATGAAATACTTCAAAAGAAAATTTGCATAGAAATGCGCCTCAGCATCCATGATGTGCGCCTTGCGCCTCGCGCTGTGGGACCTTATGCACCTCAGTGCGCCGCGCGCTTTTTAAAACTAAGGATGTGGTGCAAGGGATTCTGGCACAACATTCTGCGCTTATGGTTTCTTGTATCAGACACCTCGTCTGATGGAAGTGAAAATCCTACCACGGAGGGAGAAAACATAAACATTACATATGAGCAGGAAAATGAAGATCCCTTGGCAGAAGGAAAACTTGGTTGTGCTTTTTGATAAAACTTGATGATGCTAAAATTGTTTTGTATCCTTTTATATGTCACTGATTTTACAAAGCTAAATTTGCAGCAGATTATACCATCAACGTTCACTCCCTCCATCACTCGGTCTGAGACTGAGACATACCGCTGCAAGCTTTCATAAGCAGAGTCTAGCATGAAGAACAGATCATGGTTCTTCAAACTGTTATCACCACCTCCCGCCCCAAAACATGCACGCACGCATGCACGCAACGCACGTGCACACAAACAGAGAGAGAGAGAAGGGGGGATGAATATTTCATGACATAATACACTATACAAGGTTTGGGTATCAAACTAGCAATATTGAGTATTTCTAGATTTCTGTTAAGCCATATAATGGCTCATTGTCAGATGAATACATCCTCCAAACATGTCTTCACGCAAAGGCATACTATCCCAAATTTCCTCTCTTCCAAGAGGAACTCAGACTTCAAAGATGACTAATGTTTCTCAATGAATCATGTCACTTAAGAATGAGACACACACTCATGCATTAATCTCCACATGGGAGAGGACCAATCAACACACTGAAGTAACAATTGGAAGATAGTAAATCAACAAGAACACAACATTTGATAAGTAGTTAGATTGTCTAGTCTGTGAGGAGTGCTTTTGAGTTTGGCTCTTGCTATGCAAAGCTAAGCACTTGATCAAACAACTATGAAATTTAAGTTACATGAGGAAGGTGTCTTACTAGTTATGAAGAATACTAAACATTGATTTGCAGAAAGTTCATGACATCATGAAAGGCATAATCCTTGAAGAATTGAGCTTCCACTATTGCTTTGTCAGACCCCGTGAAAGCGGGACCCCCACTGGGAGGTAGTGTTGTTGTTGTCGTTGTATTGCTTTGTCAAATGGATGATGAAATGTGTGACTAAATGTGTGACCACAGAGACTCGCTAATTTTTCCAGCACAAAGAGGCTTAACATAAGGTTCTGTGCTTCTTTGATTCTTATTGTCATAGAATATCTGACGGGTGAATGAAAGAGCTGAAACAGATCTCTAATTCAAATGCATCTTGGCCTGAAACCAATGGTGCTCAGACTGAGGAGCGGTTTCTCAGATGCAGCCCATCTGAGAGTGCCTAACTCATATTGGTAAAAAGAAATAGACACAAGGACAGGGACACTTCTCAATAGTTTATTTATTTAGATTTATTTACCAGCTTCATTGATATTCTATTTCATGATAAAAATATTCAGAAATTCCTTCTTTCACACACCGGGGGGGGTGACCTAGTTTATATTGTGATTATAATGTTCGTAGGGGCGGCAAAAATTCGGGTTTGAGTCAAATCCGGTCGGACAACTCACACAATGTCTAAAATTCGGAAAAAAACATTCACGACGGCAACGGTCTTTACCGGGTCGAACAAATTGAACAAAGCTAGGTCAAAATTGCATTCAAAAAATAGAAATAGGAAGTATCTTGTGCTCAGATTTAAAATTCGGATGAAAAGTTCACGACCATACTCGGCTTTTCCCAAGTCGGACAATTAGCCAGCCCCACATTTTGGATTTAAGCATGTCCAGATAGTGCAGGTCCAAAGAAGTTGGCAGGAGCAGAGTGGGGCCTTAAAAAAGAATTCAGCTTTCATTGGAGTTGAAATAAACCCTGATGTTAACACTAATTAGACAAACCAAGACCTACTGCTGCTACCCTCTTGAGCGCTGGATTCCACAGGAAAAGAAAAGAGGCAAAAAAGTTTGGAGCCAAACTAGGCAAGAGAAAATGAAGAGAATGTGAGGCAGCAAAAGAGAGGCACAAAGATGCAACAGCACCACAATCCTTGTTCACTTCCTCCCATCTGTAAATGTGAAATGAGGAAGATGGCACTGCAGTCTTTAACTTAGTTGTGCCCAGTTACCTATTACCAGCTACAATCCATATCCAATGTTTGTGACCATGATAGGGCGGCTACAATGCAGCAACATGCCAAGCTTCAGCAGCACAATTTTAAACCTCTTGAATAAAAGGGAATTATACTTTGGATGGGTATAATGGTAGCGCCAAGAAGCAAAGTACATATCCTGCATACCAATTTAAAAGGGCATTATACCCAAAAATTGACAGCAATTCAATGCAGCCTCCTAGCAAGGAAGATTGTTGCAGTATCGAAGCATTGGCCAACAAAGACACTGAATCATACCCGTAAGGTCCTCAGGGCTGTCATCTTTGAGATCCAAGCCCACTGATTCCAAAGCTTTGTACTATGCAAAAGCATAATGACATGGGGCCTCTAATTTTCGTTGGTAAATAAGGGTTGGCAAATGGGTGAAGTTGGTAAAAGTTGGTAATTTTTTGGAATGATTGATAGGAGTTGGGAAAGGTTGGGAAACATTGGAAGAAGTTGGTTAAAGTTTGTAGAAATTAGTGGAAGTTGGATGATGTTGATAAGAAATGTAAATGAGGGAGGATTTCTTTGTAAAAATGTTGAAAAGAGATTAGTAAGACTTGGTAGGAGTTTGTTAGAGCTAGAAAGGAATGAGATTTTTTGTACAAGTTGGTATAAGTTGGTGAGAGTGAATTTACCAATGAAAAGAACAGGCCCTTACCTTTCACTTGGCCAAAAGAAGCAGAAATACATGGAAAGCATAATATGATCAGGGAAGAGCTGCTAGCTTGATTGACATAAGCTTTGAGCATGAAGGGGTGGGTCAAATAGCTACATTTCCATCACACTGAAGGGAGGGATACGAGCTCTTGGCCACTGTCTTAATTTTTTTCCCCCGTTTTGCGATTGTGTTCTATTTTGTATACCTCATGTCACTGCATCGTAGATCTTCTCTCTAAAATGCCACTGAATTTAGATTTTTTTTTTTTTTAATCATACATGCCACTGAGTTGTCTTTTGATATGTATTTTGACCTTCTAGAACACAAATAAAAAAATTGACAGAGGCATTTTAGACAAAAATCTAGAACAACACCGCAACATAGGGTACACAAAACAAAATACAATGGCAAAACAGAGAAAACAAATTAAAACATGGTGGCAAATGGAGCCAAGAACTCAGAGGGATACATAGGAATTATGATACCCAAGACAACTTCAGCGATGTAGAAAAAGATCATGCAAATAGATGTAAGTTCGCTGCTACTAAGAGAGAGGAAAGATTTAAAAATAACATAAATAAAACAGATGAAAGTTTAGCCAGAAATGCTTACTATTAGACAGTGCTTCAGTCCAAGAAAGTAAACTGGAGGAATCTAACTTGTAGACATCTAGCTGCACGTAGATGTGCATTCATATAAAAAGCCTAGCTATCAGTCAAAGTTGCCCCGTCATAAATATAAGTATAAAATATGAAAAATACAGTTACATATGCCTATGGCCCTATAGCAGGGATAATAAAGGGTTACTGCAGGACATGGGAACTGGTGCTTAACTGGTTAGCTGTCTTTAAGCAGATTCAGCCAAGGGAGAATCTCCTTAAATTAGTCATCAGAACTGTCAGAAACAAGGACGTCAGAAATAAGTCTTTAAAAATGGCCTCTTTGCAAACTACAGTTTATACCTTTGAGTGGAAAGAAAATGAATAATATTTTGTAAAAGACCCAAAGCAGATCAGACACTAGCTAGAGATATGGTGCCCTGCACTTAGTTTTAAAAGGCGCGAGGCGCACTGAGGCGCAAAGGGTCCTGAGGCGCGAAGCGTGAGGCGCGAGGCGAAGGCGCACGCATCATGGACGCGAGGCGCACTTTTATGCTAAAATACTTCCAAATCAATCTTAATGCACAGTTTTGACAAATAAGCTAAATAATGATGTCAAAGAAGTGATTAGACAACAGTAAAAGTTTAGAAAACACCGCAAATAGTCTTAAGGACACGATGATATCATACCAGAGCACCTGGAAGCACACATATAAGTTACTACAAGTCCAAAAATATAAAAACAAGCATAACACACAAAGCCGTTCATCAATTAACAAGAAAAAGATTAAGAATTTAACATACCTAAAAAAAGATTAAAGATTTAACATAACCCAAAAAAAAGTAATTAGCAGTTTATCAATTAACATGAAAAATATAAAAATAATTGGCAATTCATCAATTAACATGAAAAAGAATTTAACATACCCCCAAAAGTAAAGTAACATAAAAGTCTAGAAACATAAAAGTCTAAACACACAAAGCAATTCAACTCTAGAAACATAAAAGTAATTAGCAATTCAACAATTAACATTGAAAAGGTTAACAATTTAACATACCCCCCCCCCCAAAAAAAAGGGCGTTGAAGGCTTAAGGTCAGGTCTGCCTCTGCCCAGTGCGCACGAAAAAAAAAAAGAAGATGCAGCCCATTCCCCACCCAAGCCCCCGACAGCAATGGGGGGGAGGAGAGAGAGAGAAAGGTGGCCGAAAACACCACCATGGCCAACAGACATGGCTGAACAAGAAAAGGAAGAGGAGAAGAAGCAAGAACAGCAGCCAAACGGCAACCGAAAGGCCACAAAAAGGGCCGAAACAACAGAAGAAGAAGAGGGGAAGAAAAATTCGCAGCAGAGAAGGAAGAGAAATGGAGATTCGTACCTGGAGATTTGTGGTTGAAGCCTGAAATGGAGATTCGTAGCAGAGATAGCCATGGAAAGGCTAGGGTGTTCTCGGGTCTGGAGAAGGCAAGTTTGCTTTTTTTTTTAAAAAAAAAAAATCCTCTTCTTGTTCAACGGTTCCATGAAGCGCGCTTTTCGGTCGCCTCGCGCTTCGCCTTGAGGCGCGCTGAAGCCCACGCCTCACCCCGCTTTAAGCATTTGCCTCGCCTCACACCCCCTGAGGCGACACAGCCCTCGCCTCGCGCCTTAGGCGCGCTTTTTTAAACTAAGGCCCTGCATGACTCACAGATGCGAACTAATAGATTTTTGAGTCACAATCTAAGACACTTAGGACAAAGTAATGGAGCTACTAA
The DNA here is from genome assembly GCA_029747015.1 of Carnegiea gigantea. Taxonomy (NCBI): domain Eukaryota; kingdom Viridiplantae; phylum Streptophyta; class Magnoliopsida; order Caryophyllales; family Cactaceae; genus Carnegiea; species Carnegiea gigantea. Next base: position 34,417 of record JAKOGI010002616.1, on the reverse strand, counting down.
TACCAGTAATGGAGCTGCTAATGGAAATCAGTCAATATTTGACGCATCTAGGAGTCCAACACTTAGGAAGATGGCACTAGTCAAGCTACTGATGCTCAGGTTCCCTTGTTTGATGTTTCTTTCCTAGTCCATGTTTGCTTGCGTATGTATATATTGGAAAACACCTTTCAGGTATTGATGATTCCTTATTAGTCAATGTCCTAAATTATTCTCAATTCATAACAACAGAGGTAATATCACATCGCAACAAATATAGAGGTACAAGGCTACTTAGTCACACCATGAAACTATGGGGAAAAGGTGACTTAGAAAAGGTTAACGAGCAACATTCGATCTGTAAGAACTAGTTTGGCTTTATACCAACAAGATCTACTACTAAAGTAATTGATCTTGTAAGAAGACTTTGTGGAGTTTTACACAAATAGGAAAAAGGATCAGCATATGACGTTCATCAACCTGGTGAAGGCTTGCAATAGAGAACCTACAAGGTGCTGTAGAGTTTCTTGGAGAAAAAAGATACATTGAATCCTTGCTTTCAAGTAATTCTAAATATGTACAAGGGGGTGAGACTGGGGGTAAAGCGATTCAAAGATATTCCTATTGATATTGCTTACATCAACAATCAGTGTTAAAGCCTCTATCTTTTTACGATTGTCATGTATGAGGCTACGAAAGGCATTCAAAACGAGGTATCCTGGACTATATTATTTGCAATGATGTTGTTGTAATTGATCAGACTAAAGGAGTTAACCAGAAGTAAGATTCAATCGGTGCTCTGGAGATTAAGGATCTTAAATCGAGCTCAAAATTGGCGATATTTCAATGATATTGTAGTAATTGATCAGAATACAGGAGTTAACAAGAAGTAAGATTCAATAGGTACTCTGGAGCTTAGGGATCTTAAATCAAGCTCAAAATTGGCGAAGGGTCGACCAATTTCAATACTTAGACTTGATATACAAGGCAAAGGGGATATCAACGAAGGCATTTTGCACCAAGTAAGGGTAGGATGACAAAGTTGAGGAATGCATATGGAGTGTTGTGTGATAAGATCTCTAATGGAAAAGTTTACCATATGGTAGTCATGTTGGTCTTGTATGGCTCAGAATGTTTGCCAACCAAACTCATGCAAAGTTTAATCACTGTGAAGTACGAACTTATGCAAGATAGGATGGGATCAAGAATGAAGTAGTTAGAGCAAAGCTAAGAGTGATTCTAATAAAGGATAAAATAAGGGAAGCAAGATTTCGGCCACATCCAAAGAGCATAAGCGAACTTGTGCAAAGATGGAAGAGAATGGACCTTCTGAATGAACGTACCAATTTAAAGAAAAAAGAAAAAGAAACTAGAACGATGTGAGTAACCATGAAATGAGAAATTTGTGACTATCAAATAACATGGCTCACGATAGGAGTTTCTAAAGATCTAGAACTAGAGTTGAGATTTTAGGAAGTTGGCCTTTTTACCCTTTGGCTTTTAGTAACTTGGCAAACGTTGCTAAAAGTAGTAAAGCGAATAAGCATTTCACCTACTCTTAGAATTTCCTAACATTGCACCCCCCCCAGAGAGAGAGAGAGAGAGAGAGAGAGAGAGAGACAGACAGACAGAGAGACAGAGAGACAAGAGAGACAGAGAGAGGAGGGGACCCTGCAGACAAACGGAATCGTAATTTTTCCAGCTTTTGGGAGTGCCAGATAAGTATCATAAGAACTAAGTGAGAAGATATTCACTAACCTATTATATGGAGCTTGATTTTCCACTTGCATGAACTTTTGAGCAAATCTAGACGATAGGACGGTGCTCCATATGTGATCTGCACATATCAAGAGACCCAGGATAAACACATCGAATGTAAAACAAAATTGGTTCTCCACTTTTCCAGATAGAATAACTCAAAGCCTGTCCACAAAACAAGCTTCAAAGGGTACCAAAAGCATAGATTAATTTGAATGATTTCCATGCACATACAGTGTGCATAAATTTCCTATCTCTATGAATGCTAAATTTGAAGGGCGGCACTTGCTATCCAATAGAAGGGGGGAAAAAGGAAGCAGAAAAATAACAAAAGGAAAGCAGATCATATACAGTTGAGATTATAATTATTTTGGAGAAAGGAAACAGTAAAAGAAAAGATTACCAGAATGTAGATCCCCTTGTCCTTGAGGACCCTATAATTTGTCAGCACTTCCTTCAATATATGATCAAAATATCAAAAAAGAAAGATGAACAGTCTAGGAAAGTCTATTCTTGAACGTCAATGTCCCTAATCATACCGTCCGACTTCCTCAAGCATCATGGTAGAGTTCTGTCTTGAGTTGTTTCCACACTGTCAGAAATAAAAGAGTAAGCAATTGGCCTTCAATAAAGACGGGACTGCTTTCACACCATACTCACCAGAATAGAGTCGAGAGTTCCTGGACAGTATCATTAAGGCAATTTAGACCCTGAAAAGGATAACCATAACCAGGCTTGCTTTATCCAACAAGAAAATCAAGTACCTTTGTCAAGAACTGCATCAAATGAACCTGATCGGAAGGTGCTCATATCTCGAACATCCATTTTCATAACTAATACTGTTAAGGATGGACAAATTGGATCTGTAACCTCTGAAAAAGAATAGACTCTGAGGGTTGAGCACAAGAATCCCAGTCCTAAGCCTCTAAGTGGCTGGACTGTTCGAGCTGCTTGCACAATGAGCGCAGGTCGCCATATGCCATCCAGAGGACAGACATGGAACTTCCCCTTCATGGACGCTCCTCAAACATCAAACAGTAAAACTCAAAACCACTATGGGGAAATCTGAGTGCTTAACTAAAAAGGGCATTCTGATGGTAATTTCCATGTTGCGGACAGTTGAAATGGCCAATTTTTAACAATTTTTTAAGTTCAACAATCGTAATAAACCTTAGCAGAATTGCCTCTGTGAACTGTCACCTGCTTTCTTCCTGTGCAGCAGTCGGCAAGCAAAGTTCTTAAAGGTAGGCTGTGTTCTTAAATGTCGGGTGTCATGTGACCTGCCTCTATGCTTGGACTTCCCCACATCCCATATGTAGGACTCTAAGCATATGGGTTTGGATTTGGATCCAGATAGAGTACTACAATTACAGTATGGCTATTATGGTAAGTAGGAATAGGTAAACTTAAATTGTCGTAGTGTGAGCAAGAAGCCCCTCAAAAAAAGCAACAAAAAAAGAAAAGTTTAATTGCTAGTCATACAAGAAAAAGTATAAACCGAGTTTTTCAAAAGGTCTTCAACTGGACTGTTGTCCATGAATGCTTGTTTGTTTTCTAGATGCCAATGAGGTCATCATATTGTAGAATGAAACTAAATGATACATGGGGTGGTCGAGCATGAAAAATATACAAATTAAGATCTCCAGGCTCCATATGACTTTCCCTTCAATACCATCCTTCCACTAACCAAGAACACAACTGGGAATAAAGCCTTCATTTGTTTCCCATATTCCAAGTCCAATTACCAAACAGAGTCAAGGTTCCCAAGCCACCAAAATATCACACCTCACAGCTAAATGCGATGATTACTTATCAGAAGGTGAAAAAAAAAATTAAACAAAATAATTATCTCAAAGATACACTTCAACTGGGGACGGTTGGAGTACTTCTTCTGCATAGCTTCAATAACTACGAAGGAGATATCTATGTTGACAATATCCTCATATCCATCATCTACCATGCCTTCACTAAATGCTGCAATCACACCCAAAGAAGAAAAATTAACAATTTCCCACAAAGAAAAAGAAAAACAAATTATATATAGGGTATGGAAATATCAAAACGTACAACAAGATTAGAATCAGAGGAACCGAAATGGGAGGACACCACAGTAGGCTTTCACTATTAGTCTTTTTTATGGGGGGGTGTGATAGAACACTATTAGTCTTCAACACTTATTTTGCAGATATTTATAAAAAAGACATTTGTACCCAAGAAAAAAATGCATCAGGACAAGACTAAATTAAGCGTAAATTTATTTTAAGAGAATTATATAGATTTATTAAAAAATAATTAAGAGAAAATTGCTAAACATTTAACATATCAGGGTACTCACTAATTAAAACATTGGACTAAAAAGATTTGCAACCAAAAGTACAATTTTTAATAGTTTAAACAAGTAAATTACTTGATGAATCCAAAGGAATTTGGAGACAATGGTAGAAATATTCAGAATTCTAGAAAACATACAGAGATGCCTGTAAATATGAAATTTGTACGACAAATGGATTGATAACACTTTGCAGGGATGAGCAAAAACAATTGGATACCTAATTCCAGACCCACAATCAATTGTCCAAATCAGACCTGGTGGGTCTAAATCCAGACCGGTCAAACCGGTTCCAATTCTAGGTCCAAAAATGGAAACAAGTTACAATCGGTCTGGTTTTGGGTCTTAAAATTTTGGCCCTGAAACCGGACCTGATACGTAGTACCCTGTCAACTTTATTATCCATTTTAAATATCTAACAAGGGCAGACATTCTCCACGATGTCACATATCCATGTCCAACACACTCTTGGATGCTCATTGGACACTCTCAAATGTGTGCCCTCATACACACGACTTAAATAATTTCAGTTGTTATTAATACTTGTAGGGTGCTCGCACTATGAGCAATTTGTTATTGTTCACATCCAAGCACAACCCTCACCAAGGTTAAAGGTATAAAACAAATTATAAGCACAAAGGTTATTAGATAAATATTTTCTCTACTACATGTCCGTCGTGTTGTATCCTATTTTTTAAAAAAAAAATAACGATACTTTGTGCTGGTGTTGTGTCCGTACCACATGTCCACGTTTGTGCTTCTCAGTCAAATATAATAAATAGCAGAATGTAGAAGTGATGCCCTAGACATTCAGCCATTTCATTTTTTTCATCCATTGCTCCATTCTCATTTGGCATAGGATGCTCTCTTTCTCCCAAATTTGTGCAAAAACCCCAAATTTGACTTTTCATGCTTAACCTGCAAATCTCAAATTTATATAAAACCCCCAAATTACTCACTCATCAGTTTCTAGATCTGCACTCTGCCTTCTCTTTCCTCCCTTCCTGCCATCTCTATCCTTACACAGCAACCAGCATCCACCCGACTTTCTACATGGGGTTCTCAGCTGCATACATCCTTGGCCTCCGTTCCCCTTTGGCTGGTGAAAGGCCAATAATCTCAACCCTAGCTTTCCTTACTCACTCCTTAGATTGTCTCGAAAGGCTAACTCTCTGGATCCGTGAATTGTGAAGCATTGACCATTGACTGCTGCTAGCGCTGCTACGACCACCACAAGGACTCCCAGCAACTTTTGGCTATGGATTTTGGTTTATGTTCTGGATTTTTTTGGTTTTCAGCTTTGGGATTCTGTTTTAGATTTCATTTGAGATTTGAGTTCGACATTTGTCCCTTGATTCGAGTTTCAGTTTGAGAAAGCATACGTAGTGTACTTAATAAGTGAGTTGATCTGAGTTTCGAGAAAAAGTGTGGTTTGAGCAAACATTCCCAATGCACCCCACCGCGCCAAAAAAAGATAGAGTAAAACTGGAAATAATGCTGGAAACCAAAACTATTCTAGCTGGTTCCGATACTGTTTCCCAAATTTTTGGAACCAGTTGAACTGTCTATCCAGCTCCCCTCATGCCGGTCAATGACTGCAAACCATGGTTCCAAATTGAGGGCACGCCAAACTTATTAACTATGTTAATAGTACTCTTGTTTGCCTCAACTAACCACATTGGACGCTAACACTCAGACATGGCTATTGACACTTAGCCTTTATTTTGAACTAACAAAAAACTGTCAGAAGAATGCCAAGTCTAGCACCTGCGACTATATTGGGCAATCAACGGTAAGAGATGGATTTAGACAAATCCAAGTAACAAGGATTATCACAAACCATAGAGAAAATTGCCATTGCTATTCATCATTCCATCCACACTCTTTTACATCTGGCACACCATGGTAAAACAAAAGTCCAATTACATTGCTTCAAAGACTCCCACAACAAGCCCTCTAACTAAACGGCCAGTTACTCAAAGCTATCCTTGTGAAAGTTAGTTCACTTGTGGCAAGGAAGAAATAAACAATCTCTAAAGACATTTTAGAGATTATACAGATTACATCATACATTCCACGAGAAAGGCAATTGTTCCTGGAGAATTCATAGAGACATCATCTACTTGGTTTGAGAATCAGGTCCAGCATCTTATAGTGAGCATCCTACTTTCTGCTCTTTCGGTCCCACAAAATTTATCCAACCTAGGAAACATAATTTGTTGATAAAATATAATCAAACATACCGTTTTCTATTAACTTTTTACAAAAGAAAATGCTTTTCATAGTCATACTGGTAAAAACACTAATAGTAGTAGAAACAGGACTTAGTTTTGGAACTTATTTGAAAGGAAACGGGACCAAGGTATGCGAAGAGGGAGTATTTGGTTCCGTTCTGATTGATTATTCCTTGCAAATTTGTATGCAGCTTCAATCAATTCCTTTCATTGTTTGGCCTCAGCTACCAGTGAAATTGTTTTACAACCAGAGAAGTACAAAAAGTTGCAACATTTCCCAACAATTGATCCCTCACAACAAACAATTGACAACTTGCAAGTATTCCCGAGACAAGTAGACCACCATAACCAAACCAGTATAAATCCCACTAGAAGTGGGTTTTTGGAGAGATCCATATGTACAAAATATTACAAATTTTGAGATAAGAACTCACTTAGAATTGTCATTGAAAAACTCATGTGCTAAAATGTCTAAAATTTGGTTAATCCTATGTGTTGATACCATCCGAAGATAAGCATATGACATAACTTTTTCTACTCTCGTTCAATCTCCCTTTTTTTTTTTTTTTGTAATTTAAAGATTGCGGTGTCTTAGAATATGATAACAAATAAAAAAATGGGAATGCCCACAGATAAGAACCAAATTTAAGATGTACCACAATGCTAACTTGAATCATATGACATCATTTCGCACATTTCTTTAAATAAGATAGTGCTTGGTTGGGGAAAAAATGATTTTCTCGAAAAATGGCTTTCCAATTTTCTGTTGTTTTCCACAATAAATGATGGAAAACTATTTTCCAATAAAAATGATCTTCCCTCCAATGGAGAAAAATGATTTCTTTTTTGAGAAGATAGGAAGTTGATTTTATTCTTTCAACTTCTCGGTGATATGGTGTGCTGGAATTTAGGTGCAAATTCAATTTCAACAATTTGGATCGAAACTTGACTATCTAATGGGAAAGATTAAAATAAACTCAAATCTAAATTTTTAGCTCAAATTTCTTTCATTTGATCGATATTTATCTCCACCACGACAATTTAATCAACATTTTTTTGTCACTAAAATAATTCAGTCGACTCGCCACTAAAATAATTTCAACGGCTTAGATCAAAACTTGATCATCAGATAGAAAATATTAAAATAGGCCCAAATTCAAATTTTGCGCTAAATATTCTTTTATTTGCTCAACATTTTTTTCCGCAACGATAATTCAATTGATATTTTTTCCCCTTTAAACAGTACCGTTAATATTTTTCATCACTAGAACAATTTCAATAGTTTGGATCGAAACTTGATAATCGAATAGGAAAGATTAAAATTGGATCAAATTCAGATTTGGAGCACAACATTCATTCATTTAGTCAATATTTTTCTCCGCTACAACAATTTAATCGATATTTTTCGCCATTTAAACAATTCAATTGATGTTTTTCGTTATTAAAATAATTTCAACTATTTAGATCAAAACTTGATTATCTGAGGAAAAGTATTGACAATAATCGAATATGAATTTTAAGTTTAAAATTTCTTTATTTGGTCAACATTTTTCTCTACTATGATCATTGAGTCATTATTTCTTATCATTTAAACAATTCAATGAACGTTTTCCTCTTTTTTATGAAAAATGATTTATCTTGTATCAAACAATGAAAAATGTGACATAAAAATCAATTTCCTTCGAAAAATATTTTCCACGGAAAACGATTTTCCAAGAAAGCTATTTTATTTCCAACCAAACACTACCTCAAAAGCAAAATAAAATAAACAAGACGGCTGCTTAAAAAGCCGATAGAAAATCAGGAATAACATCGAAGCAAATGTTGCAAACTGAAATTCAGGGATGCCCAGTAAATAATATGAACGTAAATATTAAAGTTAAAAAAATAGAAAAGAGAGGGATGAATGAAGAATAGGTACCGGAATTTCCGCATCCAACGACGAGAACACGGTGGGAACGAGAAAGGTAGAGATCGATGAGAGGAGCTAAGGCTGAGTACTTCTGGTACCAATCGAAGGGGCCTTGTTCTTGGCTGTACCTCCTGTCCCAGTACGACGGCTCTCCGTATGCCTGTGTTGCTCCCAACGTCATCTGTGTGTGTGTGCGTGTGTTTCGTTTCGTTTCAGGGCTTATGCTTCTCAAAGGAAGAAGTAGGAAGGCCAATGAATCAGTTGCAGTGGTGAACTGCCCTTCACAGATCGGGCAGACGGAGTCTAACAAGATTTGTCTAGAAACATCCACCTGTGCGCTACGTTTTTTACCCTTTCACAAAACAAAACCAGCCAAGCGACACACCTACCAAGGGCCTGTTTTTTTAGGTAAATTAGAGCGGACAAGAGAGTATAGTAGATTGAGATTAGTTGAAGTTAATTGAGGTAGATTAAAATTAGTATTTTTTTTGAGGTAGGTTGAAGTAGATTAAAGTGGATTAAAGTTGGTTGAAGTGGGTTAAAGTTAGTATATTTTTTTGTGGTGAGTTGAAATAGGTTAAAATAATGAGAATGTAATTATGAAGAGATGGGTTGAAGTTGGTTGAAATGGACTGAAATTGGTTGAAGTTGGTTGAGATTGATAAATTCAAAAGGACTAATGAAAAGAACAGGGCCTAAGTACCAACATCTATTCCAATCCCAAATCCCATCTCAACTTGCTCGAAAAATTGGGGTTTGAAGATAATATGTTTTTGTTCCAATTAGAATTAAAAACCAAGCTTTAAAAATTTGTAAATTGGCAAGTTAAATCCAATTGAAGTAGAATGAAGCATTGGATCAAAACCATTAAAGTTGCTTGGTCATCTGAATTATGCGCTATTAATTTGGGTTGTAGTATAATCGTGTAACACTCTAGTATACGTGTGGGAGCTATTCATATACAACTACGTTTTGCATAAGATTAACAGGATGAGGTGATTAATAGCTCTAGTTTTAGTGATCATCATAATTATATTTGATTACCAACGTCTTTAAATAGATTTACAGAGCTCACCGTAAATAGATATATTGATGACCTCATTCTACTCATCTTACACAAAACCTCATCATATATATATATATATATGTGTGTGTGTGTGTTTGTGTGTCTATATATATATGTATTTGTAAATGCGTATATATGTATGTGTGTGTGTGTATATATATGTATGTATGTGTATGTATATGTGTGTGTGTGTGTGTGTGTGTATAAATATGTATGTATGTATGTATGTATATGTGTGTGTGTGTGTGTGTGTATATATATATATGTATGTGTGTGTGTGTGTGTGTGCGCGCGCGCGCGCGCGCGCACACACACACATATATATATATATATAAACATATACACACACACATATCTACATGTACATACATACATATATATATTGGAAGTCAAGTTGATCGTGCGTATTAATTCATTAAAATAAAAGATGTAGTCAACTGTTAGCCACTCTGTTTAAGCGGAAATGCTAAAGTGTCTTGTAAAAAAAAAAAAATTCCTAATTTTATCCTCTGTCGTCCATGTAAGACAGTGCCACCATCCACATAAGCCAGCTATTGAGTTGCACTCAATGGTAGTGAAAGGAAAGTAAATATGGCAAAAGTAGGGTTCGTTGGAGTCCAATGCTCTAGTTCAAAGTATTGGCATCTAATACCCCAAATTTGGGATTATTTACTTCCAACCCTCCCCCACACACACATATATGTGTGTGTGTGTGAGAGAGTATGTATATATGTATGTGCGTGTGTCTATATGTGTGTATGTGTGTGCGTATACATGATATTTTTTGGAAATATTCATTGGGATTGTGCTGGCTACCTATAATTTGTTTTGTTCAATCTCTCTATTTGCTTAGTGGCCAAACAGTTAAAGAAATTATCGTTAGAGATATGTTATTTATGTCACGATGTGCGTAACGTCATCTTGGATAAATTGTAGGCCACATAAATTTTGAGTCGAACTATAAAAATAACAAAGGTTGATATGGAGAGAGTTAATTTAGAGCTTATAGAGGGAGTTAATTTAGAGCTTATCGATATTAAAAGACCACTGACTAAAAAAACAATCTCCTATCAAATAATGTACAGGTAATTGGCCCATGATGCAAAATAACAAAGGCAATACACAAGAAGTCCGTCAGTGATACTTTTAAAATTGCAAACGAAATACTTATGATTAAATAGTATATGACAGTCATAAATAGAATAAACAAGTTTGGCATTAGAACTACATGTTTCTTCGTTATTATTATTATTACATGAGTTTGCGAAAGTGGACTTCATAAAATTCATTGAATTTTCCAGAATAATTGATGCACATGTTTTGTTAATGGCTATTTATTAAAACATGTTGTATTTAGGATTGTTATCCTTTGTAGTAATCTCTGTATTCTTTCTTGTGGAGAAGCCACATGCTACACTTCAAGTTAAAGCATGTTAGGTGAGAATTGCTCCATAACAGATATGTATAGGATGGCTTAATGACCATTCTGCTTCTGTTTCAATTCAACTAAGCGTAGAGAGTATTTTTCCAAGCTACTGTATTTATTCTTGAGAGAGGTAATGCCTAACCGAACTTAATTAAGGAATAGATGATCCCCATCCCCCTAAAGGGCCTTCGATGCCTAAGTTACGGAGGGAATTAAGCTTACATATTGAATATAGAGAAATGCTCAGATCACTTGACTTACCCTAAATGATGATCTAGCTTGTGTACATTATTGTGAAATTTAAAATTTTGCCATATAAAAATTTAACTTTGAATCCGTTTCAGGTTTCAGCCTCTTAAACATCCCCATGGAGTCATCAGTGAAGGCACCGCGACTTGGGAGTCTCGATCCCACTTCTAGTATGTATTTGCCCTGAAAATAATTTCAGAAAAAATCCTACGATCCTGGATGAGGATTGACTTAACTCTGCGGCTTTAGCTTAGAGTATAGATTTAGAGCGAGGTATGATCAATGGTTAGGACATATTTCTGCCCCTCACCATCGCCTATTCACCATTCAAAGGAACATTAAACCTCTCAATTATTAAACAATTGTCTGTTTTCATACAATTTTAAGTCTCGTGGTGAATTAGCACATTAAAGACGCTGTTTATTATGTAATTACTTTGAGTTAGTCATACTATATGCTAAGAAATCATAAAGAAAGCTTTACATACAAAGAGACATGAAAACCAATTATCTTGCTTATTGAATCCTTGGACCTTTCCTCAAGTCGAGCCATGTTTTAGCCAAAACAACTCCTAAAGATCCTCATTCTCGTTAGGGTATGTTGAAGGCTAGTTCAAAGAAAGACTTTTATTTGTGAAAAAATGGCACCGAGTGGGAATAAAACCATGTTTTATTCCATGAAAACCCCAGCATTAGCAATTTCCATGAAAACCATGTTTTAAAACCATGTTTTAAATCCATTTTAAGTCTGTTTTTTTAATGCATTTTTTAACTTTGTAGAGAAATGAGATTTGGGAATAATTTTAGAACATTTCTCTAACAATATTTTATGTTAGAGATAGCTTCTTGGATCTTGGGAATAAAAAATTATGTCACTAATGAGGGTAACGGATCAATGTGCAAGATCTCTGCACTTTGAACACACATTTATTTGTCTACAATTCCTTCATTGTATGCCTCTGCAAGTTTCAATTGTTTGAAAAACTATGGAGCTGAAATAGCAAGTGCTCTGCTCCCTCAAAATTTTGCTTTTGGCTTCATGAATTACCACAATTTTCAAATTATAACCATTATTCTCAAGTATAACATGATCACTCTCAACCGTGCAACTTCAAGTGGCAGTTTCCAATTACTTTTAAATTAGTTGATTAGCATTTTGATTAGGCCAAAAAGTAAGACACTACTCCTAAATGCTATTGTTGGACACAATGTAAAAACTAATTACACTTTTAGACAAGATTAACTAATATGTACGTCCATATTAGTTCATATTGAATACTCATTAGTATAACATAATTAACACCCATCTCGGATACATAAACAAATTTTTAATATGATATCTATAACTACTTTACAATTGATATGGTCAATTACAAATCTGACTTTTCAAGTATTTTTCCCATTGGATTGAACTCTTGCCCCTCCTAGCCAAAAATTATAACAAAAAACATTTGTTGCTTAATAATGTTGTCTAGATTCGTTTGTATCTACTCTAATCAAATAAGAGTCAAACAAATTTATAAAGTTTTATTGAATGACTACCATTAGAGGATCAAATTTATATAAAATTAGCTTTACAACTATAAATGGTGGTAATGAACACACTTGACCTTCCTTGGATGAACTCTCGGTAGCTTATAGCTTTTTAAAAATATATAAGAAGACAACAAATGAGAGCATCCATATTCCATAATGATAGATGGTAAATCTCAAAAGTTACAAATCTAGATGATAAGATTATTTCTATTAGATGTCATCGCTCCAATCCTTGCTAAAATTGACACTTAACACCTAAAAAGATATATAAAAAAAAAGTGAATACATTAGTTGTTTTGTATGTGGACATGTGTCATGTTATTATTGGTTACTTTAAAAGTTTTCTAAGATTTCTACTTACTTGTTTGGGAATACACAATGCGATGTATTATGGGGATATATAATATTTCTTCTAAAAAGCTGTAGTTAAAATTAATGAATTTGCCAACATATTTTAATAAATAAAAAGTATTATGTGTTTTTATATATTTTCTAACTTTCTAATTAATTGCTTGAAAATATGAGATGCAACATATTATGCAATTAAATAAAATTTCTCTTGAAAAAATTACATTGTAGTCAAATTATAAGAATTTGCCAACACAAATTAATAAATAAAAAGTAGTTTTATTGTTTCATGTATCATAGATTCCTTGCTTGAATAATTAAACGAATACTAACCATTTTCAATATAAACATTCACATAGCCTTGTATATTTCATTTTCAAGATAATACTATCAATTAAATACATTTGGCTGAAAATAATGGAAGCAAAACCTATAAATCTAAAGCAAAAAATGCAGCATGACATTCAAGTCATACCTTGGAAATTGTAGGATGCATATTCCAATACTCCGCTAAAAATCACGCTTGGTTAGAAGTTCATTTATCATGGACAACTTCAAATCAATTTTGATAGAGGAACTATTGTTGTCCCTCCCCACTTCTCTTCTAATGTGTAACAAGCCATTACATAAAAATATTAATTCGTTACCTTAGTTTTGTATTCAAATTAAAACTTGAATGCAACCTTTTTTTTGGATAGCATTTATTATTGTAGGCTTAATTAACTATGTTTTTCTTTTTAATCTAATTTATTTTATGCTTTTAGTTTTAGCTAATCCAAAAGTCAATATATTAATTCATTAATATTATACGTTTTCATTTACTGATCTATAATTTTAGGGATGCATAGATTGATTAAAGGTGTGAAATAGCATCCCTATTTTACTTTTGATCATTGCTGTTATTTTGTTTTTTAAAGAAGCACTTAATTATCATATCATCATATCACATATCACATCACACACACACACACACACATATATATATATATATATATATTAAAAGTTGGATTAAATTTATGTATGAACGACACATAAGCTTATCATGTAGGATGCCACGTAAGAGAGAATAGCCATACGAGATACTTTAATACAACATAGGGTGCTATATGAGATTTAAAATAAAAAGAAAAGGTTATGTAGGGCAGATGTAAATTTAATACAATATTAATTTTATTTAATAAGGTAACTTCTCACATACCTTCCTATTATTTAATAATAAAAATTAATCATAAAATATATATGATTTAATGATGCAAATACAACAAAAAATATAAGTTAGATATTAATTAAGAATAAAAAGTTATGTTATTAGTAGAGAAAAAATAAAAAAGACTCGTTTTGTTTTTGCATCAACAAAATAATATAATACATCAATTTATTATTTGCTTTTTTTAATAAAATAAATCTATTCTCTTAATAATATATTAGAAAATTATTTAACTCACACCCGTACAACGTAAGGGTATAACCCTAGTATAAACTAATGATCATTAATTTTTAAAAAGGGATTATTATATGATTAATTTAAGTATTGTACGGGAATCAAAATATAGTTAAAACATAAAGTTTCAAACTCTTTCCAATCTTATAGCAATTAATAAGACTTGATGACTTCTAATATTGTGCTAAACTTTCAAATTTATGCTATACCTTACGTGCAATGATACTATTGATTACCTATATGACGTTGGCATGTTTCGTCCAAATTAATACACAGATATAATTTGCACAAAAAGCACACAGAAATATGATGCTGTAATTGCTACAGTGCTTTCAGCTTCTACGTTAAGCTTTACTTGTTTTTAATATATATTATATCTATATTAAAAATAATATAATTAATTTCTCAAAGTAATTAAAATTTAAAAATATTAAAAAATCCTCTGTGCATTGCATGGATTATAAAAACTAGTGTCCATTAAGATAGGATACAAATGCATGCATGTCTCCCATTTTTTCTTTTCTAACCATGATTTACATCACAAATACTCATATAATTATATAATAATTTTATTAATGTCTTAATTTTGATAGATTTCAAATAGATTTCATATTAAACTAACCGTGCGAAACATAGTATTACAACTAGTAATATCCATATCCATAAAATAATTTCCACAAATATTTTACTTTCTCATTTACTGATGTATAATTTTATGGATGCATAGATTGATTAAAGGTAGAGATGGGAAAAGCTGACCCGACACGATTACCGACCCGAACCTGACACGAAGTTAAGTGGGTTTGGGTATAAATTTTCGACCCGTTTAATTAAATGGGTTGACACGTTCAACCCGTTTAATTAAATGGGTTAGGTTCAGGTCGAGATTCTCGACACGAAAAAGTACCTATTTAACCCGTTTAATTAAGTGAGTTAAATAAGTCAACTCATTTTTTTTTTTTATTTATCCATTTATTTTTTATTAGATGATTAAGAATATACAAATTTCTAGAAATTATGAATTATAACGAATTCGGGGAATTTCAAAGAGTAATTATTTAATGTGATATGTAAACTTAATTTTTAACACTGTAATTACGTATTGGTTGAAGATGTTAAATGCGTAAATAGTCAATTAAGCAACTGAACTTGACCTGTTTATCTTAAACGGGTTAAGTGGATCAACCCGTTTAAAAATTAAATGGGTATAGGTCAAGATTTTTCAACCCGTTTAATAAACGGGTTAGGTTCAGGTTAAGGAATTCTCAACCCGTTTAAGTTCGACACGAACACGAACCCGACCCGACACGACCTATTACCCAGCTCTAATTAGAGGTACGAAATAGCATCCTTATTTTACTTTTGATTATTGCCCTTATTTTGTTTTTTAAGAAAGCATTTAATTATATCTATTCAGATAAGCTACAAATGCATGCATATGTCCCACTTTTCTTTTCTAAAACATGATTTACATTGTAAATACTCATATAGTTATACAATACAACTTTATTAATGTATTAATTTTCAAGATTTTAAATAAATTTCATATGAAACTAACCGTGCGAAATACAGTGTTACAACTGATAATATCCATATCTATAACACAATTTCCACAAATTGACGGATGACCCAAATTTAACTCTAGCACTATTGCTTCATGAAGGGGGAACTCTAAGTTTGGTAAGAGAGTGAGCGCTAAGTATGCATTGATTGTCATTAAAACCAACAAAATAGTACTAGTGAGACTTAGGGTGTGTTTGGTAGGGGTGAAAATCATTTTCTCGGAAAATGATTTTCTCATTTTACGGCGTTTGGTAAAACAAGAAGGGTAAAATTGTTTTTAAGGGACAATCATTTCCCTTACAATGAAGGAAAATATTTTCACTATGAATGGGGCATAAATTGATTTTACGTTTCTTTGGCGCTCACACGGTTTCATATTCTTTCTCTCTTCCGTGCCTATTTCCTCGACATATAATTCAAAGATTAAAGTAGAGACATATAATTCGAAGATTAAGGCAACATATTAAAGATTAGCAAAACTACATCATCCTTATGCCGATACCGACGTCGATGTTGGTGAATCTAACAACCATGATTTCATCGAAATCAAAAACGCACTGCAATTTATCATCGGGGTTAAGAAGATTGAGAAACTCACTAGGTTTTTCCTGTTCTTTATTTGGATTCCTACTTGAAGGTGAGAAATCAATAAGCATTGCTAGCATCAAATTGTTGGCGGTAAGTAAGATCAAAAAAATTGACAAATGTACATATGTCACAACTTTGATCTGGATACAACACTATTGTAATATAATTCCCCAAGAACAAAATATAAATTCTCATTTTTCTAAATATCTTACTTATTTTTGTTTTTTCACTAATGCGTCTCTTTTTAGTTTTTCTATTCATTTTTGCTAATCAAACTCATTTTCCAGAAATTTCATTTCCTCTTTTACCAAACAACTGAAAATATGAGTTGAAAATCATTTTACATGAAAAATCATTTTACATAGAAAATAATTTTCTAAGAAAATGGTTTTCAACCCTACCAAACACACCCTTAAAGTAAAAACAGAAAGTCCAATGCATTGAGTTTGGAAGTTAAGAAGTTAATCACAAGAAGTGAGTAATTTATTATGTTGAAAATAGCAAGAGTTATGGTTTTAACTGTTGTAATATTGTTATACTTTGTATCTCCATGTCAAATGATGCTAGCTAAATGAAGCACAGTTCTAGGGCTTATTCATTTCAATGATAAGCAGTGAGAAGTTACAAGGGACATAATTACCAAATTTGGTAAGCTCCTTTGCATACGGTATAAAAGTTTGTGTAGCCTAGAATGCGAGTCGCCTATGCACTAATTCGTCAAGTTTGGTGAATTTAGCGAGCATGTCTCCTACAACGATGGTGTTGAATTGTTTCGAGATTAGTAGCCATATTTTAAAAGAATATAAGGGGTTTTTTTGAGATATTAGGTCTAGTTCAATAAAAGAAAATCTTAAATTTAAAAGGAAATGTAATAGAGGTGATTTGATGGCTTGATATTAGGGTTCTTGTTGATCTTCTCATCAATCTTTACTTGTTCCATCTGACTCGATGTCCATGGGAAGAAGACGCCACTTATGAGCAACCATGAGAATCAAGTAGAGAGAGAAGACTTTCAAGAAGTATTGAAAGGGGGATCTATGAATAATTTTCATAAAGAGCAGAGAAAAACAATTGGGGGAAGAAAAGGCATATCAATTATGAGTTAGAAAGTGAACTATATGCAAAGAGAAGAGGGTGGTGAAAAATGGAGTAATGACTATTGTTTGACATTGTGATAAACGAAGAGTTAAAAGAGTTGTGCAATAATAGAGAGAAATAAAACCTGGTGATTTTCCCCCCCTCATTGTAACCATCATTCATTAGTTTTACAAACATTTTTTTATCTTTTTTCTTTCAAATCATCCACTTTTGTGATTTAATTTCAACTTAATGTTGATTTGAAAGTATTAATCATTTTATTGAAGCATATGACATGAGAAGTTTACAATAGTAAACCTGAAGTAATGAACATGATCAAATTTTAATGATATTCTATCAAAAATGTTATTCAAAAATTTCTTCGTTTGAGGGCTAGTTAGAAAAGGAGAGAATGATGAGACATTTGTACCACATAAAAAGATGAGAAAAGGACAAGATACCTTTCTATCGCATTGTTCTTGAAGAACGTTTGGGCCCATATGTGGGCATAGGCTAGGACACATACACACACATATGTGCACGCAGTAGCTGGCCAGGTTTGAACGAGGGCATAGGGCACATCTCAGCGGGGCTAAAGTAATATTTTTATAGAAAATTCATTATAGTTATTTCAAAGAGAATAAAAACTTATTTGTTAATAAGTTCTTGCCTTATCAAAAATATTTCGTAACTGTTATTTCCTTGATTCCTGCATTCTCTTCTTTCAGTGTTGTGAAGCATTTATGTGTCCAATCTTACTCTTTAATTTCTCTATAAAATTAGCATTAATGGTGCTTTCAAAGACACTAACAAAAAAACACTCTCTCTTAAACTCTCTAAAAATCTTGAGCATTCGTTTGAGCAATCTCTAACCAACCTTCCTTGACTGCACGAAGATAATTGATGTTGTGTAGCCTAAAGGCCAATTGTCGATGATTAATAATGGGTGGCTAGGCATAATTATCTTTGATGTAGTGGTTCATACCATGCCACATCAATGATTTGGTAAGCGAATCAGACAAGCTTGTTCTAATCTCTTATAATAATTGAGTATTTAGCATTTCTTGTACATTTTATTTATAACAATTGAAAGATCAATTATTTATTGTTGCATAAAATTCAAATATAAATCTAGATGCCTATATGCCTGACATATGTAAGATATAATATTTGTATGGTGATAATTGTGGGAGATGGTATGAACTTGTGTTATTTTATTACACTCAAATTGAAGTCGTTTATGTTCTGTTCCTAAATCCAAAGCTTGCTAAGTATATTGAATCTACTAAAACTGAATCCAGTCAGGCTGCTAAAGAAACTAAGAAGGTTAATGAGAGGGATATATCTATTAAGAATCACAGCAGAAATTGTTGGAAGGATAATATGACTTATAGGGGTATGTCGCTTCATTATATGTCCATTGTACTTTTTGAGATCTATAAAAAATGAAATTTGATGAGGAAGTTTCAGACTCACTTCAAGAGAAGCATAGTAGTAAGATTAAGAAGTATGCTATGAGTAGATGGATTAAGTTTCAAATAAAAGATGGTAAACTAATTATACCTTAAGTACATGTGTGTCAAACACTAGTGTCTGAGGCATTAGTTAAAGGGAAGGCAATATGGAACTCATTGGGAATATTAAATTGAGGTAATAACCAAATCTCTAGCAAAGGAGACTGTACTTATAGCTCTGCAAATGCTAATCCTCTTGAATCTAGTTCTAAATGTGACAGGTTCAAGGGTGAAAACCAAAAGCAAGGAGGTGAAAAAGTCAACACATGTGGGATAAATAATCAACCTAAGCAGAATCAAATAAAAACTTATGTTATAGTCCTAAAATCCAAAAGTAAAGGAATATGCTACGTTTGCAGAAAGCATGGACACATCGCAAAGTACTTTCCCCAGAGAAAGGGTAAGCCTCAAGCAAACTTGAGTGAAGAACTTGAGATCATTTTTGTTTGCAATATCAAATGTGGACTTAGTAGGGAATCTGGTTGAATAAATAATGGGCCATCCATTCAAACTGGAGCCTATTTAAGAAATGCAAGAACGTGTTTGATGTTGAAGATGTCTTTATAGGATATTCAAGTACTACGAAGATCCTTACAAAAGGGAAGATACCCCTCAAACTTACTTCTAGAGTAATTCTATCTTTTAGTAATGGCTTGCATATTCCTGAAATGCATAGTAATTGAATTCCTAACTCCCTTCTCAATAAGGCCGGTGTTAAACTTAGTTTGGATCTAATAAGTTAGTTTGACTAGAGTTGGTGATTTTATTAGTTCAGCTCATTGTAATATTGGACTTTTTGTGTAGGATTAAACATGTGAGGTTGATAATAATGTTGTATATGCTTCTACTTTCGCTTACATTGTTCAGTCTTTAAAAATTTGGCATGCAAAACTTGGACATTTTAACGTGAGTTATGTTAAATGATTAAAATGAATGGGCTTAATTCCTAATTTGTTTAACACTGTATGGGATAAATGTCAAGTATGTGTAGAGGCAAAACACCCCAAGAAACCCTTTAATAAATAAGTAAAAAGGCAAACAGATGTACTAGCACTTATTCATAGTAATTTTAAGAGATTTAAAAATTACCATAAGTTAAGGTGGTAAAAGATATCGTATAACCTTTGTAGATGACTGCTCTAGGAACAACAGAGTTTGCTTACTTAGAACAAAGGACAAGGCTAAGGAGATGCTTATAAAATACAAAACAGAAGTAGAAAATTAGTTGGACAAAAAGATAACAAGACCTCGGTTTGACTGAGGATGGGAATACAATGTCAGCACTTGCAAAATTTTCTATAAGAAACTAGGATTATCCATGGGACCATAACCCCCTATGCATCACAGCAAAATGAGATAGCGAAAATAAAGAGTATGACCTTAAACGATATAACGAATGTTATATTTATAAGTTCTGGTTCACCTAAAAATATGCGGGCAAAAGTTATTCTATCTGCTTGTTTTGTGCTAAACAAAGCACCTCACAACAAACGAGACAAGACCCCTATGAACTATGGAAAAAGCATGCTCCTAACATTAAGTATCTCAAAGTATGGGAGTGCCTAGCAAAGTTCGTATATTGGGTTCAAAGAAGCATAATAGGTCCTCAAACTATTGAATCTATTTTTATTAGCTACGCTCAAAATGGTGTTGCTTTGTATTGGGCGTTCTTCATGAATCCAGAGATGGTGAATTTTTTTGAGATTACATTCCCTATGAAATTTTATGTTCCTCGCATGTTGCCCTATCTATCTTCATTTACTCATAATACTATTTCTAATGAACCCATTGAGCCTAGATACAGCAAGAGGCCTAGAACTGAATCCCCCTTAGCCCTGATTTTTTTTTGTCATTTTCTTAACCGAAAATGTTGATTAGAACTATCTAGATGTCCTAGATGAAGACTTATGTACAAGTATTTATTTTGGAAGAGGACCACATGACTTAGGGGAAAACCTTGAGATCAATGGATTCTTAGTTTAGAAAAAGACAATAAATGACGAACTTGAGGCAAGTATGGCTAATTGTATTTGGATTCTAACTAACCTACCAAAGGGTTGTAAGCATTTAAGTAGTAAGTGGGTTTTTAAAAAATTTGATGGATCAATTGATAAGCGCAAAGCTAGACTTGTAGTATGAAGTAACAATCAAAAGAAAGATAGATTACTTTGACATGTACTCATAAGTGACAAAAGTTCTCACTATCAGAGCATTATTTCCCTTGCATCATTATACTAATAGTTTGCTTGTTCATCGAGTAAACATGAAAATAACATTTTTAAATGGAGACCTAGAAGAAGAGATTTACATAAAATAACATGAGGGAATGGTTGTCTTTGGGTAAAAGTAGGGTTGTTCGTTATGTGGTCTAAAACCGGACCGAACCGAAGACTGGCCTGGACTGGCCCGGCATAGATTGGACCGGATGAATTTGGTCTGATCTTCGATCCTTGGCCTAGCCTTGTTCGATCTTCGGTCCGGTCCCGGGCTGGACCGGGCGGACCGGAGGACCGGACCATGAA
Organism: Carnegiea gigantea; assembly: GCA_029747015.1. Classification (NCBI taxonomy): domain Eukaryota; kingdom Viridiplantae; phylum Streptophyta; class Magnoliopsida; order Caryophyllales; family Cactaceae; genus Carnegiea; species Carnegiea gigantea. The sequence continues at coordinate 12,879 of JAKOGI010002616.1, read as the reverse complement.
CTAGGACCTATATTACTAGGGGTTTTTGACTTCTGAGTTAGTGGGTTATTTTTTTGGCCCAACCTTCACTTTAGCAGTTCAGGGTAAGATTCCAGTTCAACACTTCAGTCTTTAGCAATCCCCTTTGGCCTTCCCTAATTCCCTTCGCCTTCTCTTCACAGGCTTACAGTAGCCCCTCTCTGACTCTCTCTCTCTCTTTGACTCTCCAGACCGGCAACTGGCAGCCCCACCTGCCTTCACCCACTCTCTGCTCCTCGCGGACTCGCACAATAACTCATACATCTCGACATCTCACCGACTCGCACAGGCACAGTCACAATGGTCCTCTCTCTCCATCAGTTTAAGGTATTGCACTCTGCTACTGCCTACTGCATCGTTGAATGCCTTATGCCTAAATCGCTCATCTTTGACTCGCAATGAAGGCTTGGTAACTATGAATCAAATCATGTTACATCTTGAACTAATGATTTAATGTGTGAACTTTGAATTATTTTGTAACACCCCCAGATCTGTAATTCATTATTGAAAACCCTGATTAACTAAAATGCAGCGGAATCCTAACAGGGTGTTACCGCTGTATTTTCTTCTTGGAAATACCAGGCTGGATATCAAGTATAACAAATAAAACAAAAGAACTTCTTAGATACAATTCATGCTTACATTCTTTAGTAATTCAACACATCAACTAAACAAAACTACAGTTTTTCATAGCTTCTATCATTAACTTAACAACTTCCAACATTCGCGCCTCGCTCTACTCTTACATCCCCAGCCCAGGCACAACTAGATCACCTGAAAACAAAACATTTTATAAAAGTAAGATAAATTTAGTAACAAGCACCCCTAACAGTCAAACACACACATAAATTCATTTTGAAAACATTTTGAGGGAAGGGGACAGCAATACGTCTTTCAAGCACACAATCCATTATTACAATCTTCCTTGTTTATCACTTTCAGAATCATAATTCCATAATTCAATTCATAATGCATCAGTTTCAGATAAATCTTGGGTGAGCGACCCCAGTTGATCTCATGACCTGCGCTCTAACATAGGGCAGCCGCTTAACTGATTTCTGGCCTACCGTTTCTCAGGCGGTTACCGCTTATCTTTTCCTGGCCTACCACCATCATGGGTGGTTATCGATAACCTAGCCCACGTCTCAATCGAGCACGTGGCCGTTCACATGCATGCACTTATTACCCGGGGAAAGCTATGGCCTTCAATCAATTCAAGCCGATTTAACTCACCCCATTCATTTCTTTTCAGTTCATTAGTTCTTACTCTTTACTGGAGGTCAACTTAGCAAAATCAGTTCATTCGATTTCAAACACTTTTCCCCATAGAAATCACAATGGAAATCCAAGAACTCCAAACACAATCGTGATCAGTTTCAACTCTCATAACATGGTAAGTTTCAACTTCCAGAACATAACACAACATACAGTTTCCATCATGCAGTCACCTTCACTTCATATTCCAGTGTTCCTTCAGTTTTGAAAAGAAGTGCCAGAAGTTCTCACTCAAGTTCCAAAATGTTCACAGTTCCAACAACGCGGGGAAGGGTTAGGGCATGATTGTTACCTGGATACCGTACAGTTTACGGTCCCAGTTTCTTAGATAAAAGTTCACTGCTCTGCACCTGGGCCCACATACAGCCCATAGTCAGTCCACATTCAGTATAGGACATCCTTGACCCTCCCACAAATTTATAAAAATTTTCTAGACTTTTAGTTCATCCAAGCCTTAACCCTGGTTAAGGTTCCGGCTGACCAGTTTCTGAGTTCAACTTCCAGAGGCTATAACTTTTGTTCCCAGTATCCCTTTTTAGCGTTCTAAGTCAATCCAAAAACCTTAAGTCATCCGCTGCCTTTTCTATGTTCGGGGTTTGGCTCGGTTCTATCCCGAATTAGGACATATTCTCATTTCTTTTTGAAGTGTCAGTGACTATCTTCCCCATGATAGTCGTAGGAAAATTTATTACAACCCAGGTTACACTACTCCAAACGGCCCGATTCCAAAACGGGGTTGTTCGATACATCCAGGGGTTCTCACCCAATAAATTTTATGATTTTTGGCAACCAACTTTAACCTAGGGAGTTTTCCAAAGTTGAGGATGAAGCAGCCCCAGACCCTGCCTTCCAGATTTTGTCTAGATTTTTAGTCTAAATTCCTGACCTCATAACTTTTTCTCTCGACCTTCAAAAATCAAATGTTTGCCTAAATTAGAAATATAATTCTGTCTACTAAAACTTTCATGTTTAGAATTTTTTCAAATTCGCACAGTATTGGGTCCACAAATTTAAAAACCGCATACTATACCTGCAACCCTGGTTTTGATAGTGCTCCGTATTTCGGCCATAACTCATTCATTTTAACTCAGATTCATCCAATTCAAAAGCCTACGTAACTGTCATATCCTAATCTACCAACCGTAAAATTTGCAGAATGTTTGGATAGCCAGATTAATTATACCAAATTTCCAAATTCGAGACAAAATAGTGTCAATTCTGTCCAATTTACCCTTCCTCTTTATGAACGGTTTTTGCATGTTTCGGGTCACCAAAAATTTACCAGTTCCTATTAGCCATCCTAAGACCCTTGCCCAGACCCAATCATGCCAAAAGAACCCACTTTTACTGAAACCAAAAATAAAATGCCATTAAATTATTGTTACGAATTGCCTTGAGTCGAAATCGGGGTTAACTCAACGGGATTTCTGCCTTCGCTCAAGTTCAACGCCGAAAAAGCTGAGAGAAACAATAGAGCTTAAATCAAAACTCTTATTCTTAATGAAATATGAAATTCACAAAAAGGAATGGTAAAAAGAAGGGTTTTGATGGATGGGAATGGATGGATCTCAAGCATCCCAAATTTTTCTTACCAACACAAGAGAGATGGTCGTGGGGGTGGCGGCGCAAGGGTGGTCGGCCGGCGGTGTGGCGGCGGCTCATCGGAGGGAGTGAGGGGGTAGAGAGAGAGTGAGAGAGACGTGTAAAGGGGGGAGAAGAACGTGAGGGAGTTTGGGTTATGCGGGGGAGGGGGGAGGTTTTAGTTTGTTAGGGTTAGGAAAAGAAGGGGGAAAAAGGTTAAAAAAATATTTCAATTTTTTTTTTGGAAATAAAGCTAATAATGGTTTAGACATAATAATAATAATAATAATAATAATAATAATAATAATAATAATAATAATAATAATAATAATAATAATAATACTAATAATAACGATAATATTAGAGGTTTTATAGAAAAAACGAAAGAGGGAAATTTTGGAGAATTGATTAGAAGCTCTCTTTAACGGAATAAATTTCATGAGGACTCATTTGCCATTGACCTGAGTTGACTTGGGTCTAGGTCGGTCCAACTGGACATAATTTCCCAAATTGAATTTCCGAAATTTTACATACCGCCCTACTTAAGAAAGTTTCGTCCTCGAAACTTCACTATGCCGCTACTCACTACCCTTGCCACCTGAATTTCTGAGGTTTTACATGCTACCCCACTTAAGAGGTTTCATCCTCGAAACTAATACGCACCTGATTACGTAAACAGGTAGGGATATTTATCTCGCATCTCCTGCTCCGACTCCCAAGTGGCCTCAGATGTCTCATAGTTGGCCCTAAGGACCTTTACTAGGGGCACCGTCTTTCTACGAAGGTAATTTTCCCGCCGATTCAGGATCTGTACAGGCTGTTCCTCATACGACAAGCCTTCTTGGAGCTATATAGGATCAGGTTCAATGATGTGCGAGGCATCTGAAATGCATTTTCGCAATTACGACACATGGAATACATTATGCACTCTCTGAAGTTCAGTTGGTAGCTCCAGTCAGTAGGCTACCTCTCCAATCCGCTGTATGACCGGGTACGGTCTGATGTGCCTCGGGCCGAGCTTCCCTGCTTTCCCAAACCTCGCGACTCCTTTGGTTGGAGAAATGCGAAGAAACACCGGGTCCCCCACCTGGAATTCGAGGGGTCTACGCCTCCGATCCACATAACTCTTCTGGCGGCTCTGGGCGGCCTTCATTCGTTCCTGGATAACTCTTACTTTGTCCGTGGTGGCTTAGATCAACTCCGGTCCGATGATCAAGGCCTCATCTATCTCTTGCTAACAAAGTGGAGCCCTGCATTTCCTCTCATATAATGCCTCGTGCGGGGCCATGCCAATACTCGCGTGGTAGCAGTTGTTGTAAGAAAACTCAATCAGTGTCAGCTGTTCGTCCCACGCGCTCTTAAAGTCCAATGCGTAAGCCCGCAGCATATCTTCCAAGGTTTGAATGGTGCATTCCGTCTGCCCGTCCGTGGCAGGGTGAAAGGCAGTGCTAAAACGTAGTAGCGTCCCGAACGCCTCTTGCAACTTCTGCCAAAATCCCGACTGGAATCTGATGGCCCGATCTGACACCATGGAACTAGGCACCCCGTGCAACCGCACTATCTCCTTGAGGTAAGGTCGAGCTAGCTCGTCCAAGATCCAAGTGTTTCTCACGGCTATGAAATTCGCTGACTTCGTGAGTCTATCCACTACAACCCAAATCGCATTGTGCTTCTGTTGGGTTAACGACAATCCTATGACAAAGTCCATGGACACAGAGTCCCATTTCCACTCAGGGACATCCAACAACTGTAAAAGTCCCGCCGATCATTGGTGCTCGATTTTTACTCGCTGGCAGGTCAGACACTTCGCCACATAATCAGCCACTTCTTGTTACATGTTACTCCACCAGAACGTTTGCCTTAGGTCCTTATACAACTTGTTAGCCCCAGGGTGTACCGAGTGTGGAGTATTATGTCCCTCATCTATAATCTTCTTCTTGAGTGCCTCTACGGCAGGAACACACACACACGATTATGGAATCGTATGGTACCATCTTCATGAATTATGAACCCGGGGGCTTTTTCCACCAATATCTCTTCTTTGATCCGCTCGAGCTGGGGGTCCGTGGCCTGTGCCATTCGGATTTCCTCTACAAGGGTCGGTTGTACCTCAAAGGCGCAAAGCATAGGTTTGGCCCCTGGGGTAATCATGTTAAGTTCTAATCTCCGAAATTCGTTACACAACGCATCTGGGAGCGCTAGTAAACAATTCAATGTTGGGTACGGCCTGCGGCTCAACGCATCCACTACTACATTATCCTTCCCTGAATGGTACTGAAAATGAACATCATAATCCTTCAGGAACTCTAGCCACCTAGTCTGTCTTAAATTTAGATTCTTCTGTGAGAAAAGGTATTTCAGGCTCTGCTGGTCAGTGAATACTTCACAACAGACCCCATACAGATACTGTCTCCAGATCTTGAGAGCAAACACGATCGCAGCTAATTCCAGGTCGTGAGTCGGGTAGTTCCGCTCGTATGTCCTCAACTGTCGCGAAGCATACGCTATGGCCCGCCCATCTTGCACTAACACACACCCCAACCCATTCCTGGAAACATCACTATACACCACGAAGTCCTGCTCCGCAGCAGGTAGAGCCAGTATCGGCGCACTCATAAGTGTCTTCTTAAGTTCTGGAAGGCTTCTTCACACTTTTCCGTCCATTCATACTTGGTGACCTTTCTAGTCAAGCTGGTAAGCGGGGTGGCGATCTTTGAGAAGTTTTGGACGAATCGACGATAATACCCTGCCAACCCCAAGAAACTCCTTACCTCCGTCGGATTCTTAGGTCTGGGCCAGTTTGTCACAGCCTCAATCTTTTGAGGGTCCACCGACACTCCCTCGTGGGATACTACATGACCTAGGAAAGCTACCTTCTCCAACTAGAACTCGCATTTCGAGAACTTAACATATAACTCATTCTTCCTTAACACCTCCAGGGCTATCCGTAGATAGTCAGTGTGCTCAACAGGGGTTCTTGAGTAAATTAGGATGTCATCAATGAAGACCACCATGAATTTATCCAAATAGGGTTTAAAGACCCTGTTTATAAGGTCTATAAATGCCGCTGGTGCGTTGGTGAGGCCAAAGGACATCACTACGAACTCATAGTGGCCGTATCGGATACGAAATGCAGTTTTGGTTATATCCTCATCCTTGATTCGGAGTTGGTGGTACCCCGAACTGAGGTTAATTTTGGAAAATGTTCCCGCGCCCCGAAGTTGGTCGAATGAGTCGTCTATTCTGGGCAGAGGGTAACGGTTCTTGACCGTGATCTTATTCAACTCCCGATAGTTTATATACAATCTTAGGGTCCCATCCTTCTTTTTCACAAATAAGACCGGGGCTCCCTATGGAGATTTACTAGGCCGGATATAGCCTTTTTCTAAGAGTTCTTCCAACTGTGTCTTCAATTCTTTGAGTTCAGCTGGTGCCATCCGATAAGGCGCCTTGGAAATAGCGGTGGCCACAGGGGTCAAGTCGATACAAAACTCCGCCTCTCTAAGAGGTGGCATGCCAAGAATTTTATCGGGAAACACATCTAGGAATTCCGTCACTGCAGGGATGTCCTCTAGGGACGATCCCACATCTTCGGTTTTGGCCACGTGACACAAAATCCCTCACCTCTTTTACCTAACAGCTTGCGAGCTCTCAGTGCCGACACTAATTTTACTCCCATTCTGGGCCTCTGACCCCTATGTACTACCTTTTCTCCATTGGGCCCTTTTAGGGTGATCGTTCGTTTAGGGCAGTCTATCTGAGCCCGATACCTAGCCAGCCAATCCATTCCCAATATAATTCCAAAATCCGTCAACTCGAACCCATACAAGTCTGTTGGAGACTCACATTCATAAATTTTTATAGGGCAACCCTCGTATAACTCCTCGCACAACACAATTTTTCCAACAGGGAGCATTACAGACAGCAGGGAGGATTTTTGGGTAGGGTTTAGTCCCAAGGTCTCAACTAACTTAGCAGAGATAAAGGAGTGCATGGCTCCCGAATCAAACAAAACATCTACTGACTGAGTTAAGAGGAAAAATGTACCCGTCACTACATTCGGAGCATCCGCTGCTTCTTCCTTCCGCATCACATAAACTCAACCCCTATTGTTCCGGGGCGGTTAGCTGGGGGGTCGAGACTGAGCCGATTGGGGTGTCCCGTACTGCTGGCTAGAGTGGGCCGCCTGCCTTCCCCTGCTTTGGTGTGATGATTGGGGCCGCTGCCCTTGTCCTTAACTCTGCCCCTGCCCTTGCCCGGTAGGGGGTGGAGGGAGTGGGCAGTCTCGAACTTGGTGTAGGTGGCTTCCACAGCGGAAGCACCTCTTTACCGTCCGGCACTCTCGGGCGAAGTGCCCTGGTTTTCCGCAAGCGTTGCAGGTCACCTTAGGCCGTGTGTTAGGATATTGGCCACCTCGATTAAAGTTGCCAGAGTGCTGTCCCCCAGCAGGTCGATGGTTCTGCTCTTGCGTCTGAAAATTTCCCCGGTTGTCTCCCTTCCTCTTGGTGCCCCTTTGCTCGTTGAAATAGTTGCCCCGCTCCTTCATTGCCCTCTCCACGTTGACCGCCGTGTCGTACAGATCAACGTAGGAGGCGCACTACCGCACCGGCATCCTTTCCTTGATGGTCGGGTTCAGCCCGGCCTCGAACCTATTCATCTTCAGCCTCTCGTTCGCTGCGAAGGCTGGGGCGAAGCGTGATAACTCCATGAACTTGGAGGCGTATTCGAAGACACTCATGTTTTCTTGCTGCAGCTGTATAAACTCGCTCTCCTTGACCTTTTGGAGGGAGATGGGGTAAAAATGATCCTTAATCATTTCCTTAAACTTACTCCACCCAAACCCAGGCTCGTGCTGCCTCTCCCTTACCGTAGCCCATCATAGGTTGGCTTTGTCTTTCAGGTAGAATACAGCAAATCCTACCTTTCACTCCTCAGGGCACTGGAGTGCATCGAATAGTTTCTCCATCTCACTAATCTAGTCTTCGAAGGTCTTGGGGTCAAGAGTGCCATCATAAACGGGTGGGTGATGGCTTGCGAACCGCTTAAACATATAGGAGTTGTCCTCCTCCACTCTTTTCTCCCTAGCTTCCATCACTCTCTGTATTTGCTCATTCTGGAGTCATAGTTGGTTCCCTTGCTTTTGAAGCATCTCCAAGAGCAAAAATTTGTCAGCTCAGCTCCCGCTGGTGGGTTAGTCTTGTCAATCTGACTGCGAGATCCGTTCCCGTTCCGAGGGCGTAGGGCCTCCAGCCACTCCCTGAGGGCTGACATAGGATGTCTTGGTTCGTAGGGACCCTTGCTGCAGGGTGGGGCCCAGTCTGCGATTCATCGTTGTTGTTGTTTCCCGCCATCCTATTCGGGAAAAATAATTCGGTTTTAGTTCATCTCCTAATAGTTTATGTCCTACATTCTTCTAATTTCCAGGAACACAGTACATGCCAGTGCATCATATAATATTTCACAGAAGTTCGTTCATAGCATACTATCACATTCAGGATACATCCGTCACATCATATATTCAGGTGTCTCATATCACATAGGCATCATGTTTACATAATTCATATCTTTCACAACTAAATACACGGGGATTTAAATGACTCAGATGATTTTATTAAATAAAATTTTCAATTCTATAAGAGTTTCACATCAGCACTTTCATTACTTTCAAATCATAATTCTAGTAGCCACAGTGGCTTAATAACAAACCAAGACAATACCACTAACACTTCCTCTAGAAAATAATTAAAAAAAACTCCCTAAATGCTTCCAACTTTTAATGGTCAGGTGCGTCCAATGGACAGGTACCCCTACACATTCGGCCACACTTGCCCCGCGTCCAGCGGGTCATCCCGATTTCATGCTTAGCCCTACTCTATAAGGAATTCACTTCTTCTCCCATGCCTTTCGATTCCTTGGGTTGGTCGTCCTGTCCAGTGCGATCCCCTTGTACATCTTCCCGATCCTCCACCATGTCTTCACTTCCCATTAATTGTCCTTTGCTCACCTCAGAGCCTCCCTCAGGGTCCTCTTCAGGTTCTTCCTCTTCTGCAGGTCTTCCTCGGGATCTTCTGCTGGTTCTTCTTACTCTATTAGGTCTTGTTGGGGGTCCTCTTCTGGGTCTTCCTCATTGCTATACTCCTCCCTGTGCTCCCCATCAATTGGCTCATACCTAGCCTCAAACTCCTCCTCCTCAATATCCTCTTCTACGGGTGGTGATGAGTTAGCATCCTCAGAGTCAGGGGTGGGAGGTTCGTCATAGGGACCTACATCTATGAGGTAGTCCACTAGTTCACTCAAGTTTAACCCCATAGGCTGCCACTTACATAGACAATAGTCCCCAGCAACCTAGAATGCTCTCTCTCCAGGGTGAAGTTCCTTAGTTCTATAATGCCACATGGGGTCCCCCGAAAGAGTTAGAAGGAAGAAGAAGGCTTGGTTATGGTCAAACCTCAAGCAATCATTAGGAACCTCAACTAGTCTCCCATGAAGAAAATTTCCACTCGCTCCAGGTGACTCTCCAGACTGACCCCGGGAATCTTCCCCAACCCCTAGTGACGACAACGTCGTCCCATACAATCACAGTGATGAGTCGCATTCATCCTAGACATTAATAAACCCAAATCAGATATATAAACACAACGAGGTAATATATACAAGCATACTCCCTTCCCAACCTACACTCACGCTCCGAGTAGTCCTTAAGTCTACTAGTTTTAGGGTTATTTATTAGTATTATTCTCTTTATCCCTTAGGCGCGCCTTCAGGTCAACTAACCTGGGCTCTGATACCACTTTGTAACAACCCGAGATCTCTAATTCATTATTTAAAACCCTGATTAACTAAAATGCAGCGGAATCCTAATGGGATGTTACCGCCGTATTTCCTTATTGGAAATACCAGGCTGGATATCAAGTATAACAAATAAAACAAAAGAACTTCTTAGATACAATTCAGGCTTACATTCTTCAGTAATTCAACACATCAACTAAACAAAACTATAGTTTTTCACAACTTCCATCATTAACTTAACAACTTCCAGCATTCGCGCCTCGCTCTACTCTTATATCCCCAGCCCCAGGCACAACTAGATCACCTGAAAACAAAACATTTTGTAAAGGTGAGATAAACTCAATAACAAGCACCCCTAACAGTCAAACATGCACACAAATTCATTTTGAAAACATTTTGAGGGAAGGGGACAACAATATGTCTTTCAAGCATACAACCCATTATTACGATCTTCCTTGTTTATCACTTTCAGAATCATAATTCCATAATTCAATTCATAATGCATCAGTTTCAGATAAATCTTGGGTGAGCGACTCCAGTGGGTCTCACGGCCTGAGCCCCAACATAGCGTAGCCGCTTAACTCATTCCTGGCCTACCGCTTCTCAGGCGGTTACCACTTATCTTTTCCTGACCTACCACCATCATAGGTGGTTACCGATAACCTGGCCCACGTCTCAACCGAGCACGTGGCCGTTCATATGCATGCATTTATTACCCGGGGAAGGCTATGGCCTTCAATCAATCCAAGCCGATTTAACTCTCCCCATTTATTTCTTTTCAGTTCATTAGTTCTTACTCCTTATTGGAGGTCAACTTAGCAAAATCAGTTCATTCGATTTCAAACACTTTTCCCCAAAGAAATCACAATGGAAATCCAAGAACTCCAAACACAATCGTGATAAGTTTCAACTCTCATAACATGGTAAGTTTCAACTTTCAGAACATAATACAACATACAGTTTCTATCATGCAGTCACCTTCAATTCATATACCAATGTTCCTTCAGTTTTAAAAAGAAGTGCCAGAAGTTCTCACTCAAGTTCCAAAACGTTCACGGTTCCAACAACGCGGGGGAAGGGTTAGGGTATGATTGTTACCTGGATACCGTACAGTTTACGGGCTCAGTTTCTTAGATAAAAGTTCACTACTCTGCACCTGAGCCCACATACAGGCCATAGTCATTCCACATTCAGTATAGGATATCCTTGGCCCTCCCACAAATTTATAAAAATTTTCTAGACTTTTAGTTCATCCAAGCCTTAACCCTGGTTAAGGTTCCAGCTGGCCAGTTTCTGAGTTCCACTTGCAGAGACTATAACTTTTGTTCTCGGTATCCATTTTTAGTGTTCTAAGTCAATCCAAAAACCTTAAGTCATCCTCTACCTTTTCTATGTTCGGGGTTTGGCTCGGTTCTGTCCCGAATCAGGATGTATTCTCATTTCTTTCTGAAGTGTCAGCGACTATCTCCCCCATGATAGTCCTGGGAAAATTTATTATAACCCAGGCTACACTACTCCAAATGGCCCGATTCCAAAACCGGGTTGTTCAATACATCTAGGGGTTCTCAGTTAATAAATTTTATGATTTTTGGCAACCAACTTTAACCTAGGGAGTTTTCCAAAGTCGAGGATGAAGCAGCCCCAGACCCTGCTTTCCAGATTCTGTCCAGATTTTTAGCCTAAATTCCTGACCTCATAACTTTTTCTCCCGACCTTCAAAAATCAACTTTTTTCCCCAATTAGAAAGATAATTCTGTCTTCTTAAAATTTTATGTTTAGCATTTTTACAAATGCGTACAGTACTTAGGTCCAAAAATTTAAAAACCGCAGACTATACCTACAGCCCTGGCTTGGACAGTGCTCAGTATTTCGGCCATAACTCATTCATTTTAACTCCAATTCCATCCAATTCAAAAACACACGTAACTGTCACAGCGCAGTCTACCTACCAGAAAATTTTCAGAATTTTTGGACGGCCAGATTAATTATACCAAATTTCCAAATTCGAGATAAAACTGTGTCAATTTTGTCCAATTTACCCTTCCTCTTTATGAACGGTTTTTGCACGTTTCGGGTCACCAAAAATTTACCCGTTCCCGTTAGCCATCCTAAGACCCTTTCCCAGACCCAATCATGCCAAAAGAACCCACTTTTACTGAAACCAAAAATAAAACGCCATTAAATCATTGTTACGAATTACCTTGAGTCGAAATTGGGGTTAGCTCAACGGGATTTCTGCCTTCACTCAAGTTCAATGCCGAAAAAGCTAAGAGAAACAATAGAACTTAAATCAAAACTCTTATTCTTAATGAAATATGAAAATTCACAAAAAGGAATGGTAAAAAGAAGGGCTTTGATGCATGGGAATGCATGGGTCTCAAGCATCCCAAATTTTTCTTACCAACACAAGAAAGATGGTCGTGGGGGTGGTGGCACAAGGGTGGTCGGCCGGGGGTGTGGCGGCGGCTCGTGAGCGAGGGAGTGAGGGGGTAGAGAGAGAGAGTGAGTCTAGAGAGAGAGTGAGAGAGACGTGGGAAGGGGGGAGAAGAACATGAGGGAGTTTGGATTATATAGGGGGAGGTTTTAGGCGGTTAAGGTTAGAAAAAGAAGGGGAAAAAGGTAAAAAAAAATATTTCAAATTTTTCTTTTTTATTGAAATGAAGCTAATAATGGTTTAGACATAATAATAATAATAATAATAATAATAATAATAATAATAATAACAATACTAATAATAACAATAATATTAGAGGTTTTATAGAAAAAACCAAAAAGGGAAATTTTGAAGAATTAATTAGAAGCTCCCTTTAACGGCATACTCATTTGGCATTGATTTGGGTTAACTTGGGCTTAGGTCGGTCCAACTGGACATAATTTCCCAAATCGAATTTCCAGAGTTTTACATATTTGCTGCGTTGGCACTTGGTAGGTAATGAACTAATGATTCCCCGCGTGAAATTGTGAATCAAATCAAACGCTGAATCACTATATGTCCAACTGCACGTTAGCTATGACATACCCTGCTAGCTATGACATATGCACCAGAGCTACTGCTCGCAATCATTGCATGTTCAACTAGTTTAGCAGTTATCTTTTATCTTGTTAGCTACTGCTGGTTAGCTATTCTTATGCTGTGGAAAACTATATTACAAACTAGACTGCATATTATATCTTATTAATCACATTGATACATGACATGGTTGAAGATGTATACAT